>JADRCH010000040.1:10926891-10966241 GCA_019843965.1 Rhynchomys soricoides | reverse complement strand
TATTATATATATATATATATATATATATATATATATATATATATATATATATATATTCTTCTTTCTTAATCCATTCATCTAACCTGTATCTGATTATTAGGAATTTTAAGACTCTAATATTTGCAATTATTTTGAAAGATGTGTGTAGATTGCTGTCACTTTGCTGTTGCTGCCAGTATTTTAGTAATCTGTATTTTCTAATTATAGTTTCATTAATTTTCTTTCTTTTTAATATTTTTTAAAATTCATTCTTCTCTCATGATATCTATCCAGACACCAGACTCCCTTCAATTCCCATCTCTCTCAGATTCTTCTCTTCTCCATTTGTAAAGAACAGTATTCTCAGTGATATAAACCATAGCATAACAAGACTCAGTATGTCTAATCATAGCACTCATATCAAGGCTTGATGAAGCAACTCCAATAGGAGTAAGAGGGTCCACAGAGCAGACAAAAAAGGAGGAGACACCCTCTTTCCATTTACTATGAACCAACAAATATCTCAAGCTAAACAACCATAGCATGTATGCAGAAGACCTAGAGCAGACCCTTTCAGGCTCCATGATTGCTTCATTATTGGCTTCATTTTCTGTGAGCCCATAGAAGCCTGCATAGTTGATTCTGAAGGCCGTGTTGTCTTGATTTCCACAATTGCTCTAAGTCTACCATCCTACTTCTCCTTCTTCCACAGGGTTCCCCAATCTCCACTTAATGTTTCGATATGGATCACTGCATCTGTTCCTTTCAGCTGCCAGGTAAAGCCTGTCTGATGGAAACTAGGCTATACCTTCATCTATGAGCGTACCAGAATATCATTAGGAATCATTTATGTTTTTTTCCTTGAGACAGTTTTATTTGGTACTATATTTAATAGATATGGAGAGAGTAGACAGCCTTGGATTTTCCAGATTTTAGTGGAATTGTTTTCTGTTTCTTTCCATTTAATTTGATGTTAGCCATAGGACTACCATAAATTTCCTTTATTATATATAGGTGTATCCCTTGTATCCATAACTACAAGACTTTTATCATGAAGGAGTGTCGAATTTTGTCAAAGGGGTTTTCAGAATCTAATGAGATGATCATGTACTTTTTAAAATTCAGTTTGTTTATATTAATAGATTTCATGTGTTAAACAAGCCTTGCATCTCTGGAATGACTCTTTCCTGTCAAAACATATGTTTCTTTCTTCTTTTTTTTATGGTTCAGTTTGCAACACTTCTTTTGAGTAATTTTTGCATCTATGATAATTGGTCTGTGAGTCTCTTTCTTTGTTGAATCTTTGGTAACAGGATGACTGGCCTTATAAAATAAATTTGTCAATTTCCCTTTCTGTTTCTATTTTGTGGAACAATTTGAAGACTGTCCTTTGAAAGTCTCATAGAATTCTGTATTAATACTTTCTAGCCTTGTTATTTGTTTGTTTGTTTTTATTTTTGTTTTGTTTTTGTTATGAGACTTTTAATAACTGATCAAATTTCCTTGTGGGATTATAAGCCTATTTAAATTCTTTATCTAATTTTGATTTAACTTTGGCAAGTGGTATCTATTGAGGAAATTATCTACTACTTTTAGATTTTTCTATTATGTGGAATACACATTTTAAAAGTATGATCTAATGTTTTTCTTTTCCTATTTTTTTAAATTTCCTGCATGTCTATTGTTATGTCCCCTTTCTATTTCTGATTTTGTTAATTAAGATAGACCCTGTCTTTCTTTTGGTTAGTTTTTATAATGGTTTGGATATCAGAAATTTCTGATTGAACAAGAACCTTTTAGGATAGTCCATTGGGATATGATAACAAGGTGGTGAGGTGTGGTTTGGTATAGCTGGGCAAGTACTAAGAGAGTGTAGAAAATTTTAGGTGGGCAGCTTACCTGTATATTTTATGATCAGAGTGGTCTCTGGTTTATCAGGTTGCCTCTGCTTGTGTTATGGCCCAGAATATAATGATAAGGAGGGAAATTGTAGTCTTGTTTTCTTTATTCTGCCTTACATCTGTGCTTTATCCTGTCTAAAATTCAGAGTACTGTTTCTAGTACGTTCTTTAGAGTTAGCTTGGTAGCTAGCCAGCTTTTGTTTGTTTGTTGTTTTATGTGGCTTTTAAAACTTAAATTGGGGGAGTTTTCCTTTTTCTCCACATCCTTACCATCATCTGCTGTCACCAGAGTTTTTGATCTTAGCCATTCTGACTGGTGTGAGGTGGAATTTCAGGGTTGTTTTGATTTGCATTTCCCTGGTGACTAAGGATGTTGAACATTTTTTTAGTTGCTTCTCAGCCCTACGAGTTTCCTCAGTTGAGAATTCTCTGTTTAGCTCTGTTCACCAATTTTTGATAGGGTTATTAGCCCAAAGTTCAGAAGATTCAATTCACAGAACCATTGAACTGAGCGTGAGTCCCCAGATGGAGGAGTTGGAGAAGGGACTGAAGGAGCTGAGGGAGTTTGCAGCCTCAAGGAGGGAGCAACAGCATCTACTGGCCTGACCTCCTGATGCTCCCAGAGACTGGATCACCAACCAAAGAATACACATAGAGGGACCCATGGTGCTTGCCACATATGTGGCAGAGTAGGGTATTGTTGGCCATCAGTGGGAGGAGATGCCCTTGGGCCTGAGGGTGTTAGATGCCCCAGTATAGGGGAATGCCAGTGAGGGAAGATGAGAGTGGGTGGGTGGGGGAATACTCTCATAGAGGCAGGGGGAGGGGAGAGAGGATAGGGGGTTTCCAAAGGGGAGACCTGGAAAGGGGAAAACATTTGAAATGTAAATAAAGAATCAAAAAAATTAAATTGGGTAGTCAGTTGTTATTCTGATGATTTTCCAAGTGAAAATTTGTATTTTTGCTCCTGATTTTTCTATAATCTCTCATTTTTATTTATATTTAATGTCTTAGCAATAAGCTGTGGTAAGCTTATTTTACAGTTCTTTTGGCTTGCTGTCCTGTGTGATTATTATAACCGTATGCCCCTTAATTTAGAGAATTTTTCTTCAAAGATCCCACTGAAGACTAAATATATACCTTTGACTTTTAATTTTTCTCTTTTATCTATTCCTATAATACAAAATATCTGTCCTTTCATGGAGTTTCATAAATCTATGTTTATTTCAATTTTTAAAATTGCATCGTTCTTTGAGATAATGGTCTAAACTGCTTCAGTCTATGTTATGCTTGATTTACTTATAAGGAGTTCATTTGAATTTTCAAAGTGAGTTGTTAAAATTTAAATTTCAGCTTAATTTCAACTTGTATTCTCTTCAATATTTATATCTCTTTAATAAAATTCAGTTTTCAAATCATAGATTGTCTTTGTTGTTTAATTCATCAATGTGTTTTTTGGAGGAGGTGGTATATTACTCAGACATTTATTGCTATTGCTCTATATTTACAGAGATTTTTATGTTTTCTTTAAATTTCTTGAAACTCATTGACCAATTAATTTTGTTTGATTCTATTATTTTTATTTTAAATTTTATGTCCTGAGGTTTCTCTATGTAATTCCCCTTTGTGAATGATTCTACAGAAGTAATTGATTTGGCAATTTATATTGTTTCTGGATTTGCAATATGACTTATGCTTATTTCCTTGTTCTGTGTCTGGCATGGAATTCTAGTTTGCTTTGGGCTGGGATAGTGCAGCAACTGTGAGACCAGGACTAAGACTAAGAATGTGGAGATCTTATATATAGATTTCATTTTTGTGGGTTCCCCAGTCCTGTGCTGTGCCTCTGCATCTTGTTATCTTGGGCATTTGTAGAGGAAGAAAAGAAACATTGAAATATTTTCAGAAAAGAATTAATGGGAAAACCATGCCTTTAATCTAGGGTTGGAACAAAAATGTGGAAGTTTAAAAGTGCATAATTTGCTTCAAAATGACAAATAATGCCAGTTTTGAGTTCTGTATTTTTATTTTTATATTTATTTATTTATATCCCAAATGCTGTCCCCTGTCTATCTCCCATTCACGAGAGCATCCTCCATCCCCCCTTTCTCTTCTGAGAGGATGAGTTCTCTTGGTTATCTCCCACTCCGACCCTGGCACATCAAGTCCTTGCCAGATAAAGCACATCTTCTCCAACTGAGGCCAGAAAAGACAGCTTTGTTGGGAAAAAAATACTGCAGTTAAGCTACCACTTCTGGAAGAGCCTCCACTCCAGTTGTTCTAGAGCCCACAACGATACTGAGCTGCAGGTCTGCTACATATGCACTGGGGACCTCGTTCCAATCTGTGTGAATTCTTTGGTTAGTGGTTCAGACCCTGAGAGCTCCCACAGATCCAGATTTGTAGACTCTTTTGGTCCTCCTGTAGGGATCCTATCCCCTCCCCTCAGAGACTTCAATAATTCCCCCATTTCTTCCTTCCATTAGTGTCCCTATCTGTTTCAGTAAAATGCTGGATGGAGCCTTGTTTATGACACTTATGCTAGTCTCCTATCTGCAAATCTTCCTTTTTACAAAGAAAAAGCAGGCAGAGAAAGAAATTAGGGTAACAATACCCTTCACAATAGCCACAAATAACATAAAATATCTTGGTATAACTATAATGATGCAAGTGAAAAATGTGTATGACAAGAACTTCAAGTCCTTGAAGAAATAAATTAAAGAAGACAGCAAAAGATGGAAAGATCTCCCATGCTCATGGATAGATAGGTTTAAGTTAATGAAAATTCCCGTCTTACCAAAAGCAATCTACAGAGTCCTATTATTATTAAAACACTGAAGTCTTAGACAATATTCAAAATTCGTATACCAAAGCTGTGAGAGACAAAATATCTCAATGTGGTCTAGATATAACCTGTGAATCTCATCATTCAGAGGCTGAGTCTTTTAGGGGATTTTTTCCATGTTTACTCTAACATATATGCTGTAAGAACCCCATCAGACCAAATCATAGCTTTTATGTCCATATACAATGGTAGAATGAAGGCAGGAAGGATATGCAGTAAAGACAGGAAGCTATGTTGAAAGCAACTAAGGTTAACTTACTGTCTATTGTATATTAGTTTTCAAAGCTTTTAAATATCCTGTCATTCTATGTATTTTGTTCAGTTTTACTTATAGCAAACATAGAAATAAGTCTTGAAATAACCTATGATAGTTTAAAATTAGTATGTAAATATTTTTCACATCTCAGCTGCATTTTAATTAAATGTAAATAGATATATACCACAAACACACACACATACACACGCATGCACACGCACGCGCGCGCACACACACACACACACACACACACACACACACACATATATATATATATATATATATTCTTCAATTTTCACCATCCTTCCAAGGAAAGTCACTATTTGTCTTTTACAAAGAAAGCAAGTCAAGGTCAAAGATCCAGCATGTAAATTACATGAGAAAAGAGAATCTTTTAGGCCCATGAGGTCATAATTGCTGGATCATTCTCTTCTCTACCCTCAACCTTCAGAAGACTCTTTAAAGGAATGTGCTGTGCTAATTCCAGTAAAGATTTTCTTTATTTTTATTTTTTAGCTGTCTTGAAGTAGTTTGGTCAGAATGATTACTTCAGGGAACATGTTTTCAGCATATGCCAACATAAAAAACGATGGTGCCATAACTAATTTTGATAGATTGTCTACACATTTGGTTTGAGTTTTGGTTTCTAACAAACTCATATTTCTGCTATTATATTTTGGGAATTGTTTAAATTGTTTGCAATTTGAGCTATCTATTTGTAGTCAGCTATCTTACTAGGTGTTGATAAAGATTAATTGCTTTACTATTTTTCTTGTGTCTATCCCCAGTTAACTCATTTGCAATCAAACATATCGTATTCCTGTCAGTCTTAGTGATAATTAGCTTTAGGAGACTTGATTTGCACCTTTATCTTGTTATCCTTTATTTAAATTTTGCAATTTTAAAATATTTTGTTTCCTGAGTGTTTCAAACCCTCATTTGCCTCACCTGTGTGTGTGCCCGCCTGTGTGAAAGAAAAAATGTGAGCACGTACCTTTTTGTGTGCACATATGGTGCATGTATGTGTTCATCTACAAATATATATGTTCTTGTCTGTATGTGCATATGTGCACAGGTGTCTATGTGTATGTATGTTTGCACATGCATGTTTATCTGTGTGTGCCCATATATGCTGCAACAGAGATATAGAGGAAGGTTTCATATAAATACTCCAAAATTACTTTTTACTCCCTCTTATGGTTTCTGTGGCTAGCCTTTGTGGCTAGAGGTCTCATCTACTGCCCATTATGTCATTCCCTTGCTAATTTTTGTTGTTTCCCAGAAGTAATTCCTTCAAATTATTCAGTGGCATTTTCTGTATGTCACTTTACATTTCTTTTTTTAATTGTGTGTCTAATACCCATCAATGAATTTACTTAACATCTATAACTAATTCAATATTGCTTTTTAAATGAATTTTATTAGAATGCATTATGTAGTAGCAAACAATTTACTTTTAGTATTTTCTGTATCTAATCTGTTACATGTTTAGCAAATATCACATTTACACTAACATCATTATTATCCTCCTCAACTTGGACTGACTCTCAATCTCTTCCTAAGTCATAATTTTAGGAAATTGATAGATACTTAATCTTACTTTTTTTTCTATCAGTTTACACCTCAAATGTTTCCCTCCCTCCTGGTTAACCTTCATAAAGCCCTTCCACTTCTCCTGTGAGAGGGAGGGAGCCCCCTGGATATCACCCTCTCCCATACATCAAGTCTCTGCAGGATTAGGCACATCTTCTCCCACTGAGGCCAGACATAACTACCTTGTTGGGGAACAGATTCTATATTCATCCTACATCTTTAGGGATAACCCTGCCCCTGCTCCAACTATTGGGGAGCCCACATAGAGACTGAGATGTACATCTGCTAAATATGTGTCTGGAGGCCTTTGTCCAGGCCATATATGTTCATTGCTTGGTGGCTCAGTCTATGAGAGCTCCTAAGTGTTCACGTTAGTTGATTCTCTTGGTCTGTCTGTGGAGTTCCTATCTCCTTCAGTGCCTTCAATCCTTCCCCCAGCTCTTTAAGAAGGGCCTCTGACCTCTGTGCAGTGTTTGGTTGTGTGTATCTGCATCAGTTTCAGTCAGGTGCTGTGTAGAGCCACTCAGAGGGCTATAAGCATAACAGAGTATCATTTATAGTTTCGGGGGTTGATGCTTGCCCAAGGGATAAGTCTCAAGTTGGGCCAGTGGTTGGTTGGCAACTCATTCAATCTCTGCTCCATATTTGTCCCTGCATTTCTTTTCAACAGGAAATTTTTTTGGTTTAAAAGTGTTGTGGGTGAGTTGATGTCCTTATCTCCCCATACCTGAACCTGCATCCTAATTCCCCTCTTCCTCCCCTGTCCTGCTCAGTCTCTTCTCTCCCTTTGCCTGCTATGACTATTTTATTCACCCTTCTATGTGAGATTTTTAAGCATTCTCACTTGGGTCTTCCTTCTTGTTTAACATCTTTGAGTTGTGGGGTATATCATGGGTATCCTCAAGTGTGTTTTTTAAAAAAAATATGTATGATTCACTTTTCAGTGAGTTGAATCAAGGTACTTCAGGAAGTTTTGATGCATGCTACCATCTAACTCTAGTCTGCTGCAATGTATTGTTTCAAGCTGACTCCTACAGTTCCTAGCATATGCTTCAATCTTATAATTTAATTAAGATGAATCAGAATATCAAATTATTAGAAATAATGACATTATTGATAGAAGTTACTTTAAGAAAGATCATTGATGAGAATTCATTACAGCCAATGATGAGTTTCATAAAGAAAGTTTCCATTTAAGCACACCATGTACTTTGGTCATATTCATCTCTATACAATCAATTTTCTATTTCTTTCCATCTACTAATATATTGATTTCTCTAGACAACCTTGTATTATTATATGTAAGTATTTACCATTCAGGATTTACAAGTGAGAAAAACAATTGTATTTGTCATTTTATGAGTTTTCTTATTTCATTTATTTTAATAATCTGTAGATACATTCATTACCTATATTGCCTCTGTTAATTCTTATAGATCAGGAAAGCTGATTCATATAGTATTTCTTGTTTTGTATTTTCCAGGAATCCATAAATTCTTTTCAACTACATCTATATTAATATATTGGTAGGTGAATTGTTGATTTATTCATCTATTGATACTTAGCTAATTCCATAACTTACCCGTGAGAAATAGTATAGATATAAATATGGATATTTAAGTTTTTCTGTGATATATTGCTGTAGAATCCTTTGGAAATTTACCCAAGATAGAATAGAATTGGCTATACAATAGTCTTTTTCTTAGACTATGGATGAATCTAAAAGTTATTCTTATAGTGGTTTGACATGTATGACTTCCCACTGACAGTTTATTTGAGTTTCCTTTTCTCAATATTATCACCAGCATTTATTTTTCCTTGGTTTCATAATGAACTTCTTACTAAAGACAGTATCTCAATGTCAATTTATTTTGCCTTTCTGTGATGGCTAAGACTATTGAATACTTCTTTAATATTTTTATTGTACATATTTTTCTTTGTCTTTTGAGATCTTTCTGTTAATAATCAACCCATCCACAAAACCTTTGATCTAAAATTTTTCCTGTCTACAAGATGCATAGGGATAAAGATGGAGCAGAGATTGAAGTAATGGCTAACCAATGGGTGGTCCAACTTGAGATTCATAGCATGGGAGAGAGCCAACCTCTGACATTATATTTTGCTATGTTTGCAACAAGGAACCTAGCATAACTGTCTCCTGAGAGGATTCATCCAGCAGTGGAAGAAAACATAGGCAAAGATCCACAGCCAAACATGAGTGTGACCTTGGGGAGTCATGTGTAAGTTTTGGGGATGGGATAGAAAGTGCTGGAAGATCAAGGACACCAAAGAAGATCCTGGGCCCATGGAGACTCTCAGACACTGAACCAATCAAAAAGCATGCCAGGGCTGGACATAGGCCCCCCTATCCATTTGTAGAAGATGTGCAACTTGGTCTTCTTGTGGGTCCCCTAATAATTGGAGAAGGGGTCTGTATCTGACTAATGCCTGTCTTGTGTCTGGTATTCCCTAGCTGGACTGCCTTGTCTAACCTCAATGAGAGAGGGTGTACTTGATCCTGCTGTGACTTGACTTGAGGTCCCCAGGCAGGTAGGTACACTAGGGGGATTTCCTTTTCATTGAGAGAAGGAAGGGGTATAATTGGAGTAGAGATTTGTGAGGGTGGGACTTGGAGGAGAGAAGAGAGGGTGGGATGCTAATGGGCTTTGGATTGAATGAATAAATAAATAATAAATAAATAAATAGATGAAACAAAAGAAATAATATGAAAAATAATGTTTCCAGTTAATAACTGTGTTGCTTGTTCTGTTATATTTAATTTTTGAGATTATATATATTTTAGACATTAATCTTCTGACAATATCTTTATTTTCATTGTGTATGCTATATCTTCACTCATTTAATAATTTCCTATGCTGTGCATCTATTTCTTTACTTATTTTTATTCCCAAAGCTTATTTAGCAGATTAAATATAGTACATAATATGAAATCTAGGAGGGAAAAGATAACCAATAACCAAAAACAAATTATATCTTACTATTATTTCCTGAGTATTCCTTTCCAGTACATATTTATCTACTCTAAATAGTGAAGATATGTCTTAAGTATAGTGTTTTACTGGTCTTTAGTATAGTGTTTTACAGTGACATTGTTAAAATGGAATGTTGACATAGCAGAAGCTTGTCAATTGCTGGCATGTTACCACATTCATATAGCTTATTAAGTGCCAGTTTCATGCTGAAAACTCACTTTGCATAACAGCACAAAAGCTCCCAGCTGTTCTTTTGGTCATGAGTACTTTGAGAGATTAAGACAAGTTTAAAACTATTAGCTTCAGAGCCCATCTCTTCTACCCCAATACTGATACCACATTTCTGTATCCATCCTTTCATTGTGGGATGTCTGGGTGGTTTTCACCTTCTGGCTATCACAAATAAGGTTGCTATTAACATAATAGAACAAGTGTCCCTGTGGCATGGTGGAACGTCTTTTGTGTATATGCCCAAAAGTGGTATATCTGTGTCTTCAGGTAAAACTATTTCCAATTTTCTAAGGAATGTCCAGATTGATTTCCAGAGTGGTTTTACCAGTTTGCAATCCCAACAGCAGTACAGGGGTTTTCCTCTTTCTCCACATCCATGACTACATGTGCTGTCCCCTGAGTTTTTGATCTTAGCCATTCGGCTTGGTATAAGGTGGAATTTCAGTGTCCTTATGATTTGCATTACCCTGTTAACTAAGTATTTTGAATATTTGTTTAAGTGCTTTTCAGCCATTTGAGAGTCCTCTGTTATCAATTCTCAGTTTAGTTCTATACTCCATTTTTGATTGGGTTGTTTGGTTTCTTGATGTTTAACTTCTTGTTTTCTTTACATATTTTAGATAGAAGCCCTGTATCGAATGTGAGATTAGCAAAGACTTTTTTCCCAATGTGTAGGTTACTGATTTGTCCTATCGGCTATGTCCTTTGCCTTACAGAAGCTGAGCCTGAGCCATTGGAGTTCTGTTTAGGAAATTTCCATGTGCCAATGAGTTCAAGGCTTTTCCCCATCTTCTCTTCTATTAGATTCAGTGTATCTGCTTTTATGTTGATATCCTTGATCCACCTCGACTTGAGCTTTATGTAAAGTGACAAATATGGATCTACTATAATTTGTCTACATACAGACAGATAGACAGTTAGACCAGCACCATTTATTGAAGATGCTTTCCTTTTTCCATTGCATATTTTTGGCTTCTTTGTCAAAAATTAAGCATCTGTAAGTGTATGGTTTTATTTCTGGTTCTTCAATTCTATTCCATTGATCAACCTGTCTGTCTCTGTACCAATACCATACAGTTTTTAGCAGTATTATGGTGAGACACAATTTTAAGTGTTCTTTAGTCCCTTTTACTGTGGAATCCTGAAGTCAAATTTAGATTCATATCCTACAGTGATGAATGTTTTTGCTACCTAAAGCATCCAATCAGCACCAGAATTCATTTTTTTCTGTGTCCTTACCAACACTGGGTCCCTGTACTTCTTTAGAATAGCTATAATTACTGGAGTCACATGACAGGATTTTATTTTTGATATTGCTGTTTGTTTGATGACTATGATATTGCATATTACTGATAAAATTGCAGTTCATTTGTATAACTTAATTTAAAATTTTTGATTTGATCTGTAATCAGGTATTTGAAAAATGTACTAAACACATGCACTGGTTTGAAGACAAGTGAAACTTAAATAATTGTCCTAGGAAAACAGGCATCTTTGTGCGGGAGGATGCAATTAAACACTCATATTTCTTGCTTCTTAAATTTCATACTGAATTTTAGTTGCATGTCAAATGTCATATATGTGTGCTATAAGGATTGTCTTTACCTAAGGAGTTTAAAAGATTTTAGGCATTTTAAGTATTTGATTGATCTGTTACACAATTAGATATTCTCAAGAGAAGTTATCCTCATTTTAAAGTAAGTATAATGACTCATGGTATAATCTGTATGACTAATACTTACTTTTACTTAGAAGCAGTTCTCAACCTGTGGGTTATAAACCCTTTGGATACAGCATACCAGATATCCTGTACATCAGGAGTTAACATTATGATTTATAACAATAGCAATATTACAGTTATGAAGTAGCAATGAAATAATTTTATGGCTATGGGTTACCACAACAGGAGGAACTGTATTAAAGCATGACAGCTTTAGAAATGTTGTAAACCGTGTGGCCAGGGACCTCAGTCTGTGCCACAAAGCTCCATAGTCAAATAGTGCTGGGAGAAAGCTAGCATCTCAGGAATGTGGACAAGCTTTGAGTGGAGGTAAGGCAAGCATCACTGCTCAGAGGGACCTGCCCGGAAACCCCAGGACACAGGGACATACAAGCAGCCTGGGACAGGAGTCTTCCAGTTTACACCTGTGGTCTGTGCCACAAGGCTCCATACCCAAATAGCTCAGGGAAAGAACTACCCTCCCAGGGTTGTGGACAAGTCTGTGAGCAGAAGTAAGGTTAGTACCTCTGTTCAGAGGGACCCACAAAGAACCCCTAGAACACAGGGACATATAAGCAGGCTGGGACAGGAGCCTTCCGATTTCCTTCTGCAGCCAGTGACCTCAGTCTGTGCCACAAAGCTCCATAGCCAAGTAGTGCTGGGAGAAAGCTAGCATCCCAGAAGTGTGGACAAAGCCTGTGAGTGGAGGTAAGACGAGAACCACTGCTCAGCGGGACCTGCCCAGAATCCTAAGGACACAGCATCTGCAGAACAGCCTGGGACAGGAGACTACCAGTTTGTGCCTATGGTCTGTGCCATGCAACTCTATACACAAATAGATTATGGAAAGAGCTACCTACCCATGAATGTGGACAAGCCTGTGAGCAGGTTAAGGCCAGCACGAATGCTCAGAGGGACCTACCCGGAACTCTCAGGACACAGGGACTGAGGAGTGGCCTTATGGTTTTCTTCTGTAGCCAGGGAGCTGATCCTGTGACACAGGGCTCCATACTCAGTGCCAGGAGAAAGCTGATCTCCCAGGAGAGCCAACAAACCTTTGAGCATGGGAAGACCACCACTTCTGTTCAAATTCCTCAATCAAGAGGGTCCCTTGCAGAGCCATCAGGATACAGGAATCAAGGAACAGCTGGGAACAAGATCCTTCTGGTTTCTGTCTGCATCCCAGAGCTTACCCTGTATTACAGCTCTCCAAACCCAAATTCATCTCAGACAGAGCTGGTCTCCAAGGAGTATGGAAGTAAAAGCTTGAGGAGGATAAGCCACAGTCAGAGAGGGCAAGACCAGCTATCACCAGAGATAACCAGAAGGCAAAAAGCAAGGGCAAGAACATAAGGAACATAAACCACAGCAACTTGGTAATATCAAAACCCAGTTTTCCCACCACAGCAAGCTCTAGATACTGGAAAATACCAGAAAAGCAAGACTCAGATTTAAAATCACTTCTCATGATGATGATAGAAGACTTTAAGAAGGAAATAAATAACTCCCTTAAAGAAATACAAGAGAACACAGGTAAACAGCTAGAATCCTTTAAAGAGGAAATACAGGTAAACACAATCAAACAAGCAAAGAAAATGAACAAAACCATCCAGGATCTAAAAATGGATATAGAAACAATAAAGAAATCATAAAGGGAGACAAGCCTGAAAACAGAAATCCTAGGAAAGAGATCAGGAGTCATAGATGCAAGCATCACCAAGAGAATACAAGATATAGAAGAGAGAATCTCAGGTGCAGAAGATACCACAGAAAACATTGACACAGCAGTCAAAGAAAATGCAAAATGCAAAAAGATCCTAGCCCAAAATGTCCAGGAAATCCAGGACACAATGAGAAGACCAAACCTAAGGATGATATGTAGATATGAGAGTAAAGATTCCAAACTTAGAGGGCCAATAAATATCTCAAACAAAATTATAGAAGAAATCCTCCCTAACCTAAAGAAAGAGATGAACATGAATATTCAAAAAGCCTAGAGAACTCCAAATAGATTGGACCAGAAAAGAAATTTCTCCTGTCACATAATGGTCGAAATGCCAAATGCACAAAACAAAACAAGAAAACAAAACAAACAAACAAACAAACAAAACCCAATATTAAAACCAATAAGGGAAAAAGGTCAAGTAACATATAAAGACTTCTCACAAGAGACTATGAAATCTTGAAAATCTTGTACAGATCTCATACAAACCCTAAGAGAACACAAGTGAGAGCCCAGACTGCTATATCCAGCAAAACTCTCAATTACCATAGACGGTAAAACCAAAATATTCCATGACAAAGGCTAATTTACCCAATATTTTTACACAAACCTAGCCCTACAAAGATAATAGGTGGAAAACATCAATGAAAGGAGGGAAGCTACACCCTAGAAAAAGCAAAAAAGTCATGTTTCAACAAACCCAAAAGAAGATAGCCATATAAACATAAAAATGACATCCAAAACATCAGGAAGCAACAATTACTATTCTTTAATATCTCTTAACATCAACGGACTCAATTACCCAATAAAAACACATAGACTAACAGGCTGGATACCTAAACAGGACCCAGTGTTTTGCTGCATACAGGAAACATACCTCAGGGTTATAAACAAACACTATCTCAGAATAAAGGGCTAGAAAACAATTTTACAGGCAAATGGTCACAAGAAACAAGCTGGAGTAGCCATTCTAACACCGGATAAAATCAACTTTCAACCAAAATTCATCAAAAAAGATAAAGAAGGACACTTCATACTCATTAAAGATAAAATCTACCAAGAAGAATTCTCAATTCTGAACATCTATGCGACAAATACAAGGGCATCCACATTCATAAAAGAAATGTAACTAAGACTCAAAGAACACTTTGCACCTCACACAATAATAGTGGGAGACTTCAACACCCCACTATCATCAATGGGCAGATCTTGGAAACACAAATTAAACAGAGACAAGTGAAACTAACAGAACTTATGGACTGTGGGGAGCCGCCCGAGTCACACCCACATTCGCCATTACAAGATGGCGCCTACATTCGGCCGAGGACAAGTTGTAAACAGGCTACTGCACATGCACCTGGTAATTTTCCACCTCAGAGTCTCAGCCTCTCTCGTGGCGTCATCTGGCCTGGTGTGCGGGAGCCAATGGGGAAGCTCCATGTCCCAGGCAAGCGCTGTGACCTATATAAGGGACAGGTGTTCTATTGTTCGGGGTCTCCACTCATGGCAAGCTTATGCTCTCCCTCTCAAGATGCATTAAAGCTTTACTGCAGAAGGATCCTTTGTGTGCCGCGTTGTTCTTGCTGGCGAGACGGTAGCGCGGGACATCTGGTGCCGAAACCCGGGAACTTTGTCATCGTCAAGCACCTTTGGAGACCCCCTGGAAACAGGGAGGATTCAGAACTGCAGGGAGGTAGGTTCGGAAAGGCATGTTGACCCTGGGTCTTGATTTGGGATTGCCCCCTTTTTGGTCTAACAATGTTGAAGCCTTGCTAATTGTGTTAAGTGCCCTCATTTTGGTTTTACTGTCTTTGTATTGTTGTGAACAAGATGAGGCCTGTGTAGATGCTGTAAGGGAGGGGCAAATCACCCCTGAAAGGGTCCAGGACACCATGTCAGAATCCGAACGGAGTGAGAGGATGGGTACCCAAAATCTGAGCAAGGAAAAAGGACCTCCTGGTAAGTCTAAGGACGAGGGAGAGATTAAAGACAAAATGGGAAAAAACTGTCCCCCCGACAAGGCTGTGGGCAGAAAAACAATTCTCATACCCAAGAAAAAAGTAAAAAGAAGGGGGGAGAGCCTCTACCCAGTTCAAGACCTTGAGGCTCTTCAATTGGAAACTTCAGACACTGACCCCCTTAGCTCTAGCGAGGAGTCAGAGCTAGAAGAGGAAGCGGCATGGTAAGAGGAAGATTGGCCGCCCCGTAATGGGCAGATGAAGCGGCTGCCTTCTTTGGCCCCTACGCCGATCGTGCCTTCCGCTCCTCCCCCTTATGAGACGTGCCCCAACTCCTTTTCTTTTCTCTCTGACAAGGTTAGGAGAAAGGTACAAGCCGCTTTTCCAGTTTTCGAGGCAGATGGTGGAGGGCGAGTTCATGCCTCTGTAGAGTACAGCCAAATTAAAGACCTGGCTGAAGCGGTCCGAAAGTATGGGGTAAATGCTAATTTTACTATAGTAATGTTAGAGAGATTTGCCGGGGCGTCCATGACTCCAGCCGATTGGCAGATGCTGGCCAAGGCTGCGCTCCCTACAATGGGCCAATATAAGGAGTGGAAGGCTTTATGGCATGAAGCTGCACAAGCTCAAGCCAGAGCCAATGCTATGGCACCGACCCCTGGACAGAGAGATTGGACCTTTGATATGTTAACTGGCCAAGGTCCTTTTGCGGCTGATCAGACCGTATTCAGGCAGAAAAGAGACTTTGGTATCTCTGCCATTATCATAGGTGTGGTGGCAGTGGCTGCGGTTACAGGGGCCGTCACTGCGTCGGCCCTTGCGCTCTCTGGAACGATGCAGACCGCCAATACCATTAATGAGTTGTCTGCAGCTGCCACCTTAGCTCTAGACAGACAGGTATCCGCCAATACTCAAGTCCAGGGGGGCCTAATGCTGGTTAACCAGCGCATTGATCTTATTCAAGAACAACTGGATGTCCTTTGGCAGCTAGCCCAATTGGGCTGTGAACAAAAGTTGCCAGGACTCTGTGTTACTTCCATACAATATGACAGATTTACAAAAGCAGCTAACCTGTCTAAAAGTCTTTCACAGTATGTTACAGAATTGGACCCTTAAGTTTGATGAAACCTTGCGAGAACTGCGGATAGCAATTATTCAGATCAACTCCACCCGTCTCGACCTGTCCTTGAGGGAGGGCCTCTCTTCATGGATTTCTTCGGCAATTTCTTATTTCAAGGAATGGGTGGGGGTGGGATTGTTTGGAGCAGCGCTCTGCTGTGGGTTGGTTTTGCTCCTATGGCTCATCTGCAAACTCAGGGCCCAGACTAAAAGAGACAAGGTGGTCATTGCGCAGGTGCTTGTTGCCTTAGAACAAGGAGCCCCGGCCGGTGTTTGGCTGTCCATGCTTAAACAATAGCAGTAGGTCGCCAGCCAGCCAGTTCTTGCACACCCGCGAGTCTAGTCTCATTGCACTGGGTAGAGTGTTTGGTCTGAGCAGCTCTTGAGGGATGTCGAGCAAAGCATTGCACAAGGCGGTCATCATTGTGGGCCGCCTTGGGAGATATGTCATCTACATGAGGGTTGAGTGCCCTAGTTTCCCTCCCTCTAAAAAACGGCACTGGGCGGGTCAGGAAGACCTCGGGCGCGCATGAGCTTAGGGGTCGTCTCCTGTACAAGGCCCAACCTTTTTGTCAGGGGATTTGACCTCTGTCTCTGCCCTCTTAAGGGTGTCCTACTTTGCTTATAGAAATAAAAAGGGGGAGATGTGGGGAGCCGCCCGAGTCGCACCCACATTCGCCATTACAAGATGGCGCCTACATTCGGCCGAGGACAAGTTGTAAACAGGGTAGTGCGCATGCACCTGGTAATTTTCCACCTCAGAGTCTCAGCCTCTCTCGTGGCGGCATCTGGCCTGATGTGCGGGAGCCAATGGGGAAGCTCCACATCCCAGGCGAGCGCTGTGGCCTATATAAGGGACAGATGTTCTGTTGTTCGGGGTCTCCACTCGTGGCAAGCTTATGCTCTCCCTCTCAAGATGCATTAAAGCTTTACTGCAGAAGGATCCTTTGTGTGCCGCGTCGTTCTTGCTGGCGAGACGGTAGCGCAGGACATCGGACCAAATGGATATAACAGATATCTATAGAACATTTTATCCTAAATCAAAAGAACATAGCTTCTTCTCAGCACCTCATGCTACTTTCTATGTAATCAGACAAAAAACAAATCTCAAAAGATATAAGAAGATAGAAATAATCCCATGCCTACTATCAGACCACTAAGAATTATGTTTGGTCTTCAATGGCAGCAAAAACAACAGAAAGCCCACATACGTCTGGAAGCTGAACAATGATCAACTAAATAATAACTTGGTCAAGGAAGAAATAAAGAAAGAAATTAAAGACTTCCCAGAATTTAAGGAAAATGAAAGTAAAATATACCCAAACTTCTGGGACACAATGAAAGCAGTGTTAAGAGGAAAACTCATAGCTCTGAGTGCCTCCAAAAAGTAACTGGAGAGAGCATAAATGAGCAGCATAACAGCACACCTGAAAGCTCTAGAAAAAAAAGAATCTAATACACCAAACAGGAGTAGATGGCAAGAAATAATCAAAATCAGGCCTGAAATCAGCCAAGTAGAAACAAAAAGAACCATACAAAGAATCAGCAACACCAGGAGCTGGTTGTTTTAGAAAATTACCAAGATAGATAAACCCTTAGGTAGACTAACCAGAGGGCACAGAGAAAGTATCAAAATTAACAAAATCAGAAATGAAAAGGGAAATATAATAACAGAATCTGAGGAAATTCAAAAAATCATCAGATCCTAATACAAAAGCCTATACTTAACAAAGTTGGAAAATCTGGATGAAATGGACAAGTTTACAGGCAGATACAAAATACCAAAGTTAAGTCAGGTTCAGATAAACCATCTTAGCAGTCCCATAACCCCTAAAGAAATAGAAACAGTCATTAAAAATCTCACAACCAAACACAGCCCAGGACCAGATATATTTAATGCAGAATTCTATGGGACCGTCAAAAAAGAACTAAAACCAATACTCTTCAAACTATTCAACAAAATAGAAACAGAAGGAACACTTCCCAATTCATTCTATGAGGCCACAGTTACACTGATACCAAAACCTCACAAAGACCCGAAAAGGAAAAAAAAAAAAAATGCTCCAGGAATGGGTGGATGGATAGAGGAATACTCTCATAGAGGCAGGGAGGTGAGATGGGCTTGGGTTTCCAAAGGGGAAACCTGCAAAGGGGAAAACATTTGAAATATAAATAAAGTATCAAAAATTTAAATATTGTAAGCCACTGACTGCTTCACTAAGTTTTCACCTATTTATCTCAGATTCTTTAGTTCTAATTTTTATTGGTTATTTTGCTTATTTACATTTCTAATGTTAACCCCAATCCCAGTTTCCACCCAAACCGCCCTACTCCACCCCCTGTCCCTGGCTCCAGGATGGTGCTCTCCACCTACCCACCCTCTCCTCTCCCACCACCCTATCATCCTTATACACTGGAGCATTAAGCCTTTACAAGACCTAGGGCTTCCCCTCCCATTAGTGCCAAAAAAGGCCATCTTCTGCCACATACAGAGCTGGAGTCATGGGTCCCTCCATGTGTATTCTATGGTTGGTGGTTAGTCCCTAGGAGCTTTGGGGTTTCTGGTTGGTTGGTATTATTGTCTTCCCATGGGGTTGCAAACCCCTTCAGCTTACTTCTTCAGTCCTTCCCCCAACTGCTCCTTTGGGTTTCCCATGCTCTGTCTTATGTCTGGCTGCAAGCATCCACATCTGCATCCATAAGGCTCTGACAGAGCCTCCCAGGAGACATCTACATCAGGTTCTGGCCAGCAAGCACTTCCCTGCATCAGCAATAATGTGTGGGTTTGGTGGCTGGACATGAGATGGACCCGCATGTCAGACAGTCTTCGGGCGGCCCCTACCTCAGTCTCTGTTCCACTCCTGGTCTCTGCATTTCCTTTAGAAAGGAGCAATTCTGGGTTTAAATTTTGTGAAGGGTGGGTAGTCCCATCCCTCAACTGGAGGCCATGCCTAACCTCTGGATGTATCTCTACAAGTTCTATCCCCCACTTTGTTGGGTATTTCAGCTAATGTCATCCCTGTTGGGTCCTTGGAGCCCTTGCTTTTCTGGCTTCTGGGACTTTCTGGTGGCTAATCCCATTTCCCATCATCGATACATACCTCTGTTCAATTTCCTGACCCTCTGTACATCTTGCCTGTTTCCTCCCACAACTAATCCCACCCCCCATTTTTCCTCTCCCAGTTTCTCTTTCTCCCATGTCCCTCCTGCTCTCAACCTCCCATGATCATTGAAAGTAACTAGAACTTGCAGTTTACCAAGTAGTTCATGGTCCCTACTATTCTTGCCTAGAGCCTATCTTCAATTATCAAAACTCTCCTAAGTATTGCAGTAAATGCATGAATGCAACCAACATGTGGCTGTGATTGCATGATAAATCTCCAAAATTATTTCTAGGAATCTCCTTTGTTTTACTCCTGTCTAATACCCCTTCTTAATGGTTTAAGAGCAAACATCTGCCAAATCTCCACTCTCTTCATCTGGATCTGTGGTCCTGTGCCTTTCCTCCAGGTCTTGAGCTCCTCCTATATTATTGATGGGCAATGACTTCAAACCACAAAGAATTAGAAGTAATGAACTTACTTGAGGAATTTTTAAAAAGGAAACAAAAATCAGTATTTATTGATAAATTACAGTGAACAGTTATCTCATATTCAGTCTAGTAAAAAATTGTTTCACTCAGAAGAGCAAGAATGTTTATATATTTTAAAACCTGAATATGAAGATTAAGAATATTTTAAATGTAGAAATAAACATTTTAAATTATAAATAGCTAAAATAATTAAAAACTCAGGAAGATTATTGTTTTCAATTGGTTCAAAACACTATACTTATGCCATGTATTAATTTGTAATGTCATTTTAACACACTTCAACAGACTAAATATTTTATAAAAGGTTTCAGTTTGTCACCAGGAATAAAAAAATAATTATAATAATGTGTCTATAGAATTAAATTCACCATAGAAATTTTATGTTCAGCCAGCAAACATCCTTGTTTTTCCCTGTAACTTCATATGATTTTTGCTTTGTATGCGTCTAAGCCAGTGGTTCTTAACGTGTGAATCACAACTCCTTCAGGGGTCTCAAGACATTGAATGAAGTTTTATATCAAATACCCTGCATATCAGATATTTAAATTGCAGTTTATAACAGTAGCAAATTATATTTATGAAATAACAACAAAAATAATTTTATGGTTGGGGGATCATCAGAACATGAAGAACTATTCTTACAGCATTAAGAATGTTGAGAACTACTGATCTAGGCCTTATGCTCTCTACAGAATATTGGTCATATTTGGTTATAGCCCACAAATACTGTCTTTTAACCTGCTTATATCTTTGACAATATATGCTTATAACTATCTAAATATCTGTTCCATTCTAATGGCTCGTCACTAACATTTCAAGATAATGGAGGAGTTAAAATTCTTCACTTGTGTTGACATGGTTGACATAAAATTGATATATTTATATTTAAAAAGAAGATGAGGGGTACAAGTGTTGAATTCCATATAAACAATGTTAAAGCAGATACCTGTCCTTTATATAAATAGCTACATTTAACTATACAACATGTGGTAGATAGAGATCATTTTCCTCATTCAAGGAAAAATTACACAGAGCAATATTACTTTTTCCTCCTCTTTCACCCTCCATATTCTGTTAACTATAGTTCCTCTAAACATTCCATGAGCCCTGCTCACATAGATGCTCTTTTTTACTTTGAGTATTCTTACATATGTGGTGTGTATCTGTGTTTGTGTGTGTGTGTGTGTGTGTGTGTGTGTGTGTGTATGTATGTGTGCGTGTTTGACAGATGGGGATAGGAAGTGAGAATGTACATTCACAAATATACATGAACACAACTTGCTGAGTCTGCTTTGTTGTGTACATGGTTTTAAGGCACAGTACTCTGCACTGAAAACCAACAGTGGGGCTCATGCCTGAGAAAGGATAAATTTTCTTCTCTCTGTGGTCATTAGTTGCCTTTAGTTCTTTGTCTACAATGGGATCCCATGAAATTTCTCTCTTATTCATTAATATGTCCATGATTTTATTTTTGTTTGGTCTTGTTTATGCAGCCATCTTTTGGAAATACTGTTGCATAGCAGACATCCTGGATTTCTGGCAATTAGAATCTTTCTAACTCCTATTCAGAGATGTTTCCTGAGCCCTAGGTGTATAAGCTGTGATAGGCTGGGTTTTCTTCATTCCACTGATCACTGAATTATTTCTAGTTGTAGGTTTCTGTTACTCTCTTTGCCAGAAAGAGAAGCTTCTATAATGAGAAATGGTAGCTGCACTTATCAGTGTATATATGGATAAGATTTAGAATATAGTAAGAAATTATACTAGTCTAGCAAAGTGACAGTAGTAGATCCTTTTCTGGTGTTCATGACCTCACTAGCTCTAAAACACTGACTACTTTCCCAATGCCAGGTATGATTTCTATCCTGTACTTCAACCCAATTAGACAGCTGTTGTTTTCAAACAGCATGTGATTACCACTTATTGCACGTTTACAGACATATTATCATGCTTGTATTTGCCATTGTTCATATGTATTGCAGTGCGTAATGACTAGAGTTAATTTACCTCCATTGACAGTTTACATTTTATTTTCTGGGATCATGAAGACTAGAACACAGGACCCCATAGCCAGCTTTACTAACTTACCTACCAGTCACTTCATATTGTTATCCTACTGTGTACCCAGACAAGTAGTTTAACCTGTCTTTAAAACAAGAGTGAAACAAACTTCATTTGTCTTGGGTTTCTCATGTCCTCAATTTTACCTAAACTAATTAAACCTAAACTAATGTATATCTGTATTCTTAAGTCATGTACTCTTCCATACCTCTGACACAGAGTAGAGCATGTGTAGTGGTATCTGAGGTTGAAAGTAATCTTATAAAATAAACATCCACTATAATTGTTGAACATATGTGTATATTGTTTGCTAAATAGTGATGTTTGTAATACTGCTTGTTATCTGGGTCAATTTCAGTTAGTAACTTAAACACATTTTAAACATTTTTAAAAATTTATATAAAGTATTCCTCATTAATTTCCATCTTGATGATTTCTCTGTTGTTCAAAAAATATAGAAGAAAAGATATTATGAATAAAAATGAAGAAACATTCACATGAACAGTCACACACAATCCCAAAATAGACAGACATTCAAAGACAATATTAGGTTAATATAAAATATGCCATTCCGTGAAGGATTATAAAATAACCTTACATTCTCACCAATGTCCAGGAAATGGAAACAAATTCAATGACCCTCAACAGTAAAATATACAAAGAAAATTTAGTACATGCACTTAATGGAATACTATTTAGCTGTAAAGAATAAAGACACCAAGAAATTTTCAGGTAAATGGGTTGACTTAGAAAAGAATATCTTGAGTGCAGTCTTGAGTGCAGTGTTGCTGGAAGTATAAGAAAAGAAAAGAAAAGAAAAGAAAAGAAAAGAAAAGAAAAGAAAAAAATATAGCACATTCCCTGGTTCTCTCAGCCTCAGCGGGCTGGCCAGCCATGCAAGGGTGAGCAACGGATGACCTGCTTTTATTTGTGGAGCTCTGATTCAGAACTCTACAATCTCTCCACCCAGCTTACTAGGTTCCCACTGGTGGGTAGCTTCCAGGTCAGTTCCATGCTTCAATACCCCCACAGCCTCTGTGGTGCACATCAGGCAAACCCACATTTTGCCTCTGTACCTTTCTCTCTGGAACCCAGATGAGCTGCTGCTTGAAGAAAAACACAAAACAAATTTAGTTCAAGAACAGTGGTAACTCATTCTCTGGGCACAACAACTAAAACCAAATCTTGCAAGCCTTATCAAAATCTGATGCCTCTGGTGGCAAATTCTGGTGGATCTGCCATACCAGGAGACTCTAGTAGCTACATCTTACCTATATTCTGTCACTGTTCCAAAAAGAGCCTCTCTCCTCCTCCTCCTCCTCCTCCTCCTCCTCCTCCTCCTCCTCTCTTCCTCCCTCCAGCTGGGAAACCCCTCTTCCTTGCCCAATGATTGGCTCCTTTATTCTGTAGGGGATTGGTTCACAATAATTCACATGAGTATGTAACTCACCCCTTGTCCTCAGCCCCTTCAGGAGGGCAGAATTAGCAGAACATAAACAGTCCCATGGCTATCCACAACACTTCAATCTTTCTGTTCTAATAAAACACAAAACCTTTCTCTCAATTATAAACAGAGCACAACTATTACCATTTCATAATTTATAAAGTATAGATAGACCTCACACCCGTCCATCAATTTTGTCATTAAGATAGAACATTATCATCTATCCTAAATTAAAAGACTATGATTCTACCT
Source organism: Rhynchomys soricoides (assembly GCA_019843965.1). Taxonomy (NCBI): domain Eukaryota; kingdom Metazoa; phylum Chordata; class Mammalia; order Rodentia; family Muridae; genus Rhynchomys; species Rhynchomys soricoides. The sequence goes on along the minus strand of JADRCH010000040.1, from coordinate 10,942,574 downwards.
TGACATATGTCCTGGCTTTAGATTGCATGCCATCTGAAAACTATCCTCTCAAATCTGTTCTCTCAAAGTAAATAGCTTGGGTTGGCTAAGAGACTAGTAAATTTTCAACTCCACCAGAAATCTGAGAATGAACAACACAAACTGAAAATATATAGGAAGTCTAACACAGCTTCCTGAACTGAGACAAATGGTAGAGACAGCTGCCTACCTATTCAGCCCCAGTAAGTCAGTAAGTTGGAGCATCAATCTTCAGCCTTCTGGCCCAATATAACCTGACAGACCTTTGTAATGCAGAATTTTGAGGGATGCTTACTCTGTCTTGGCAGAGGTTATCATTTGACTTATCCTGCAGAGTGTGTCCTTTTTCTGGACAGTGTTTATCTATATATAAAATAAGACAATTCTTGCCTAGTGTCTGTCTTGCCACAACTGGAGCAACTCCATTGATGCTCAATTTCTTCTTTGAATCCAAGAAAGGGAATGCTGTCAGGAGCAGATTTGTCTCAACAACTAGTGAATAAATCACATTAAATGTCACATTCTCTGGATTTCTGATGTTTTTGAAAACCAACTATCTATGTAAAGTAATCTGGACTGTTCTCCATTAGTTACTCTCAATTATTTCTAAATAAAATCATTAAGAACCCTAACAATAAACTCAGAGCCATGAATTTGCTATTTGGTTCTTAACAGGTTTAATTATCTCAGATCAGCTTATAATAACAGTCATAAAAGGACTGGGTCTAAACCCTGTACTTTTAAAATATTTGTAACAATAGATGAAATTTATACCAATTAAAAATGTTGATTTTGCATTATAATAAATTCTGTACCAAAATAAAACATTATGACTTCAACTATATGGAGGGACTCATGGTACTGGTCACATATGTGGTAGAGGAGGGCCTTGTTGGTCATCAGTGAGAGGATTGGCCCTTGGATCTGAGAGTGTTAGATGCCACAGTATAGGGGAATGCCAGGGAAGAAAGACAGGAGTGGGTGGGTGGGTGGGGGAATACCCTCATAGAGGCAGGGGAGGGGGCATGGAATAGGGGGTTTCCAAAGGGGATACCTGGAAAGGGGGAAATATTTGAAATGTAAATAAAATACCAAAAAATAATTTAAAAAAAGAAAGAAAGACAAAAGAAAATAAAAGATTTCTACCAATAGACATTATGGTTATACAATCAATTCTAGCTATTTACTCCCTGTTCCAATTATGAACATTTCTAAATTCCCTAGAAAGTCAACCTATAATAACCACCTCCAGCCCCAGAGCCCAGGGAACTAAGATGATGACTCTCCATAACTTATTCATGCTGAATATGGGCGTTGAGATATTTTTGAAGGAGAAGCAGGGTACAGAAAACTGAGGGAGTTGGTTGGCTTTAAGAAGGCCAAACCAATGATTATTAAAGTCTTTGATGTCTGTGTCCTGACTGGATCCAGCTGAAAATCCATGATATCAGGAGTTCAAGCAGGTCAGTTTGGCATATCTGAGGATGGATCTCACCAAAGCTGAACATTCTGCAATATGTAACTCTCAAGACAAAATATAAGTAACATCAAGATAAATTTTTGTTTGATTCTCTGGAATCTAGACCTCTGGAGGACTCCTTTCATCATATTGGATCCATATAACTTTAGAAGTTGTAAATACCTTATTCACCTTTTCCTAAAACATAAATACAAAACCTTTTCCCCACATCAGCATATCTTTGAGCCACTAATAAAAAATCTTTTATTTAGACCTTTCTCCTAGCAGAATAATATAACCACAAAACTCAAAATCACACCCATTTTGAAAATTAAAACAATCTAATAACATGAAGTAAATTAAGATACTGCATGAGCCTATACTTCAGCCTTTTTTATTTTGCCATGCAAGAGGAAACACTCAAGATTCCAGTGGATCCCACCTTAAACAGAATTTGAGTATTCTGTAGTTAAACAATCTTCTACCATCTTTGTTTGGCTCTATGCCTAGAGCATATCTTGGTATACCAATTATATGTTGATCTCTCTACCTGGAGCCACAGACAATGTTAAATACATAAATGATATAGTATCTATCTGTTGGTCTCTCTAACTGGAGCCACAGATATTAATAATTAATACCTGATTATCACTGCCCTCTCTACTCTGAAGTCACTGACTAATTTTCCCTATCTTAGTTCCAAACTGTGGGTAGAATTCCCCACTTGATTCAGACAGAATCTGTATATAACTCTTCCCTGAAAGCAAATAATCCCAACATTATAAGTTCACAGTTCCATTCATCTCTTCCCTAAGAAGTAGGCAACTTCATTCTTCCCCTAACTTAGATAAGCCTGCAATTCCCCACAGATGACAACCTCACAGCCTGCTTTGTTTCAATTCCTGCTCTTGAGTCTATGTGACTGATTAGCACTACCAAGCTACTCTCTAAAAAAATAATACAACACTCTCTCAGGCTAATAAAGTTAAATTTCTAGTGGATTCTTGCCCAAACATGTTGGTTTGCCACCTGTTGTGAGAACATGATATATTCCTTCTTTTTTCCTTGGAAACAACTTCAATGACACTCAACAGAAAAATATATAAAGAAAATGTAGTACATGCCCTCAATGGAATACTATTCAGCTGTAAAGAATAATGATACCAAGAAATTTTCAGATAAATGGGTTGACTAGAAAAGAATATTTTGAGTGAAGTAACCAAAACATAGAAAGATGTATCCTCAGATGTATGTATAAAACATGGAATAAACACAAACAATAAAGGAAACATAGATGGATTATCTTGTGAGGGGAATAGGAGAATATATGTCATACAAATTGGAAAATGAAATGACAGCAAGGTGCTCCAACTGGGAATTGGAGAAGATCAATACACAATGAAAAGTTATGAAGAGAATCAAATAGTACAGAGTTCATTTGATGAAGTCCCTAAGAATCATATTCTACATCTTATAATATTCAGATAGGATATGGGAATTAGATTAAATTAATAAATATAAACATATGTTTCTATTAAGGTAATTTTTTATTTGCTGAAAGGTTGAGAAAATATATAGTTCTGGCCTTCTTAATGCTCGGAAAATTATACAAAGGTATAATTTTTTCACAGATTCATAGCTTCCCCATTGGTAAAATCTCTTCATGGGTAATATCTATTAAAAAAATATGAGGCAATACTGATATCCCATTACCCAAAGTCTGTAGCTCAAATTGTGGCTCACCCTTGATGCTTTGCAGTTACATATATGTGTATGAACCTCTACACATCATTATATCATGATGTAGATAACCTTACTGTTCAATGGACATCTGTATTCTGTGTTCTACCTATTGAGCCTTCTCCTATCACTCTAGGCACATTCTAATGTTTTGTATTCACTTTCCAGAAAGTCATACAGATGAAATCAAACACCATGAAATCTTTACTGAATTACTTCTTTTATGCAGCTTACCATTCCCTTATATAGTTTATCATTTTGCCAGGTAATTACATTTCAGTGCTGAGCAGTATTTCATTGTCTGAATAAATCTACATTGACTGATCCTTTCTTCCTCAAAGTTGTCTTAGCTACTTCTAAATTTTTGTTAAGAATAAGCATCCATTTTATTGTTGTGTAAATATGAACTTTCAGCTAATTTGGGTAAAAGTTATGAAGTTGGGTTTGAATATTGGGTCAAAGGGTGATAGTATATGTTCATAAGAAATAATTATAGTTTCTTTAATAAATGAATACACAATTTTAAATTCCCAGATTCAGTCTTAAGAGTTCCTCCTGCTCCTTAATCAATAACATGTATGTCATTCCTATCTGTGTTCTAAATGTCTTCTGTTCTGACAAGGATACAGTGGCTTCTGTTATTTATTAGATATACATTTCACTGTTGATATCTGATGTAGACTATTTTTCAGTAAGTTAGCTTGCATCTAACCATCTTCTTCAGTGAGTTATGTTATCCCTATCTTTTTGTTATACAATTGCTCAGTACATTTTTTATAATGAGATTCACACTTAGTGGACAGTTTTCTGTTTTTTGAGAATGCATAAAATTAAGTTATAACAACTATTCTCATATGCAAAATAAAGCTTTTAAATGTAATTTATTCTTTATTTTCATTTATTTTGACCATATTCTTCCCTCTCCCCTAACTCCTCCCAGTTTCTCCCTACTTTGCTACCTCCACAAAATTCATGTTATCTCTCACATTTTCTGAAGGAAGAAAAAAAGAACATACAAGAAATAGAACCCAAGATGAATAAAACATTGAGACAAAAGAAGTACACACACAAAAACAATAAATTAAGCATCTTCACAGAAGCATTACTTCTTTAGCTTCTTTGTATCTCTGGAGTATTGAATAGGAATTCTGTATTTTCTGGATAATATCCACTTATCATGCATGTTCATTTGGGATGCAGTTATCTTAATCAGGATGATATTTTCTAGTTCCATCCATTTGTCTACAAAAATTATAATGGTTTTGTTTTAATAGATGAATAGTATAACATTTTCTGTATCCCTTCTTTTGTTGAGGAGCATTTGAGTTGCTTCCAGTTCCTATCTTATAAGAATAAAGCTGAGTATTTGCCCACTATAGCTGGGTTCTGGGATAGAACTATTTCAAATTTTTGGAGAAATCATAAGATTAATTTCCAAATTGTATAAGATTTCAATTCCATGAGCAATTGAGTAGTGTTCCACTTTCCCCACATCTTCACCAGCCTGTGTTGTCACTTGAGTTTTTTATCTCAGCCATTCTGATTGGTGTAAGAAATAATCTCCAGATGATTTTGATTTGAATTTTTATGATGGTGTTAGATATTAAACAATTTCTTTACGTGATTCTCAGACATTTGAGATTCCTCTGCTGGGAATTCTGTTTAGTTCTGTATCTCATTTTTAATTGGGTTATTTGGTATGTTGAGGTCTAACTCCTTGAGATCTTTAAATATTTCTATATTTGCCCTCTCTTGGATATAAGGTTCATGAAGATCTTTTCCAATCTGTAGGCTAGCATTTAATCCTATTGACAGTGTCCTTTGCCTTACAGAGTATTTTCAGTGTAATGAGTTCAAATTTATCAACTATTGATCTTATAGCCTGAGCCACTGGTGTTCTTCTCAGGAAATTTTCTCCTGTGCCAACACATTCAAGGCTATTTTCCTACTTTCTGTTTTATTAGATTTAGTGTATTCAATTTTATGTTGATGTCCTTTATCCACTTGGACTTGAGTATTGTGCATGGTAATAAATATGGATATATTTGTATTCATCTGCAGGCAGTTTGCCAGTTGGAGCAACACTATTTGTTGGAGATTTTTCTTTTTCCTTTGTATGTGTTGCATTCTTTGAAAAAAAATTCAAGTGACCATAGGTGTGCAATTTTATTTCTGAGTCTTGATTCTATTCTCTTGATCAACCTATCTGTTTCTATACCAATACTGTGAAGTTTTTAGTATCATTTTTTAATATTCCTCTACAGTACTGTTTGAGATCAGGGATAGTGATACCTTCAGAAGTTCTTTTATTGTTCAGGATTGTTTTAGCTTTCCTGGGTTTTGTTTTTCCATATGAAGTTGAGAATTGCTCTTTCAAGGCCTGTAAACATGTTGGAATTTTGAGGGGAATTGCTCTGAATCTGAAGACTGCCTTTGGTAAGATGGGAATTTTCACTGTTAATCCTATTGATCCATGAGCATGGGAGATCTTTCCACCTTCTGATATCTTTTTCAATTTCTTCTTTGGTGACTTGAATGTCTTATCATACAGATATTTTATATTATTTGTAGATACTATAAAGGTTATTGTATAGGTATTAACTTTTCTTTGAAGTCTGGTAGAATTCTGCACTAAAACAATCTGGCCCTGAGCTTTTTTGCTTTTTTTTTTTTTTTTTTTTTGGTTGAGAGATTTCTAATGAATGGTTATAAGACTGCTAGATAGTTTACCTGATCTTGATTTAATGTTGGCAAATTCTGTCTAGTAAATTCATGTATTGTTTCCAATTTTGTGGCATATGGGCTTTTGAAGAAAGACTTATTAACTTTTTTTCCTTTTTCTTTTAGTTTCCGTTGTTATATCTCCTTTTCATTGCTGATTTTGTTTATTTGGATAGTGTCCCTGTGCCTTTTAGTTAGATTGACTATGAGAATGTCTACCTTGCATTTTTTTTTTCAAAGAATCAGCTCTTGGTTTTTTGATTCTTTGTATAGTTCTCTTTGTTTCTAATTGATTGATTTCAGTTCTGAGTTTGACTACTTCCTGCCTACTAGTTTTGGGTGTGGTTGCTTTTTTTTGTTGTTGTTCTAGAACTTTCAGATGTGCTGTTAAATTGCTAGAATGAGATCTCTCCAATTTCTTTATGAAGGCACTTAGTGCTATGAACTTTTCTCTTAGCACTGGTTTCATTGTATTTCATAAATTTAAGTATATTGTGTCCTCCTTTTCATTGAATTATACAAAATCTTTCATTTCTTTCTTTGTTTTCTTTTTTTTCTGGCAAAGTGATCAGTGAGTAGAGATTTGTTTGTTTTTCCATGAGTCTGTGAACTTTCTGTTGTTTCTGCTGTTGTTGAAGTCTTCCTTAATCCATGGAAATCTGAAAAGTTGCAAGAGGTTATTTTTCCTGACTTTGCTGAGGTTTGCTTTGTGACCAATTATATTGTCAGTTTTGGAGACAGTTCTATGAGAAGTAGGTATATTGTTTTGTTTTGGGGTGAACATTTGTAGATATCTCTTTGATCCATTTGCTTCATAATATCTGTTAGTTTCAGTGTTTCTCTGTTTTATTTCTGTTTCGATGACTAGTCCAATGATGAGAATGGTGTATTGCATTTCTCCTACTATTATTATGTGGAGTTGATATGCATTTTTTTGTTATTAACTATTTTTACAAATGTGGTTGCCCTTTCTTTTAGTGCATAGATATTCAGAATTATGATGTCATCATTGGGGATTTTTCCTTTCATACGTGTGACATATCCTTGCCCATCTCTTTTGATAATCTTTGGTTGACAATGTATTTTATTAGATATTAGAATAGCTACACAAGCTTCTTTCTTGGAAAACATTTTCTGAGGCATTTAATTTGAGGTAAAGTCTATCTTTGTTGCTGGGGTATGTTTCTTGTGTGCAATAGAATGAAGCATTAAGTTTGAGTATTTAGTCTGCTAGCCGATCTTTTTATTGTTTGTGTTCATTGATGTTCAAACAAATTAATGACCAATGACAGTTTGTTTTTGCTATTTTGATATTGGTCATGGTACTGTGTGTATGTTATGCTCTTCTTTTGGTTTTGCTGTGAAATGACTAACTTCCTGTGTTTTCTTATGTGCCATTATACTTTTTATTTGGAGCTTTTTTTCCTAATATCCCTCTGTGAAAATGTATTACTAAAAATATATTTTTAAAATTTTGTTTTCTCATGGAATAGCTTTGTTTCTCCATCTATGATGGTTGAAAGTTTTTCTAGGTATAGTTGTCTGGGCTCACATCTGTGATCCCATATGATCTACAAGACATCTGTCTAGGCCCTCTGGCTTTTAGAGTCTCTGTTGAGAAGTCAGGTGTGATTCTGATAGATCTGCCTTTATATGTTAGTTGGCCTTTTTTCCCTGAAGCTTTTAATATTCATTCTTTGATATATATATAATGATTTAATTATTATATGGCAGGAGGATTTTCTTCTTGTTGTCCAATCTATTTTGTGTTCTATAAGTGTTCTCTATTTTTAAGAAACGTATTTATTTCCTCTTTAAAGCCCTCTATCATCTTCATAAGATGAGATCTAAGGTCATAGTCTTGCTCTTCAAATGTGTTTGGATATCTAGGCCTTTCTGTAGTAGAAGTTCTAGGTTCTGATGGCACTATGGATGTTATTTAACTCTCCTTCCCACTTTCCTAACCTCCTAGGTCTTCAATATTTCTTGGTATACAGTTCTAAAACAATACCTCACTTCAGTTTGAAATTCTCTGATAAGGTTTGTGCCTGTGGTCTGTGCCACACAGCTCCATACACAAATAGTGCAGGGAAAGAGCTACCCTCACAAGAGTATGGAAAAGCCTGTGATCATGGGGTAAGGCCTCTGCTCAGAGAGACTTTCCCAGAACCTCCGGGACACAGGGACCTACAAGCAGCCTGGGACAGCAGTCTTCTAGTCTTGTTCTTTGGCCGGAGACCCCAGTCTGTGCCACAGAGCTCCATAACCAAATTGTGTAGGGAGAAGGCTAGCATCTAGGGAGTGTGGACAAGCCTGTGAGTGGAGGTAAGATGGGTGCCACTGCTCAGTGAGACATGCCCTGAATCTGCAGAACACTGGGATAGAGGAACAGCCTGGTACAGGAGCCTTCTGGTTTCTCCCTGAAGTCTGTACCATGCAGCTTCATACCCAAATAGCACATAGAAAGAGCTACCCTCCCATGAGTGTGGACAAGCCTATGATCAGAGGTAATGTCAGCAAGTCTGCTCAAAGAGACTCATCCAAAACCCTCAGGACACAGGGACTAAAGAGTGGTCTTCTGGTTTTCTTCTGAGGCCAGTAAGCTGATCCTGTGACACAGGACTCCATACTCAGTGCTAGGAGAGAGAGTTGGTCTCCCAGGAGTGCCTACACACCTTTGAGCACAGGAAGACAACCACATGTGTTCAAATTCCTCAATCAAGAGGGACTCTTGCAGAGTCATCAGGACACAGGAACCAAGGAACAGCTGGGACAGAATTCTTCTGGTTTCTGTCTGCATCCCAGAGCTGATCCTGTACCACAGTTCTCCAAACCCAATTTCCTCTCAGAGAGAACTGGTCTCCGAGAAGTACTGATGAAAAGGCTTGCAGGAAGGACAAGCCACAGTAAGAGAGAGTAAGACCAGCTAAAACTAGAGATAACCAGATGGTGAAAAGCAAGGGCAAGAATATAATAAGGAAAAGAAATCACAGCAACACGTCATCATCAGAAACCAGTTCTCCCACCATAGCGAGCCTTAGATACCCCAACACACAATAAAAAGAAGACTCAAATTTTAAATCACTTTTCATGACGATGATAGAAGACTTTAAGAAGGAAATAAATAACTCCCTTAAAGAAATACAAGAGGGCACAGGTAAACAGCTAGAAGACCTTAAAGAGGAAATACAGGAAAATACAAACAGGCAAAGGAAATGAACAAAACCATCCAGGATCTAAAATTGTAAAAAGAAACTATAAAGAAATCACAAAGGAAGACAACACTGGAGACAGAAAACCTAGGAAAGGGATCAGGAGTCATAGATACAAGCATCAACAACAGACTACAAGAGATAGAAGAGAGAATCTCAGGTGCAGAAGATACCACAGAAAGCATTGACACAACAGTCAAAGAAAATGCCAAATGCAAAAAGATCCTAACCCAAAACATCCAGGAAATCCAGGACACAATGAGAAGACTAAACCTAAGGATAACAGTTAGAGAAGAGAGTGAAGATTCCCAAATTGAAGGGCCAGTAAATATAGTCATCAAAATCATAGGAGAAAACTTCTATAACCTAAAGAAAGAGATCAACATAAACATTTAAGAAGCCTACGGAACTCCAAACAGATTGGACCAGAAAGGAAATTCCTCCTGTCCCATAATAGTCAAAACAACAAATGCAAGCCAGGCAGTGGTGGTGCAAGCCTTTAATCTCAGCACTTGGGAGGCAGAGACAGGAGGATTTCTGAGATTGAGGCCAGCCTCGTCTACAGAGGGAGTTCCATGACATCCAGGGCTACACAGAGAAAACCTGCCTCGAAAAACATAAACAAAAACAAAAAATCAACCAACCAAACAAAAAAACACCAAATGCACTAAACAAGGAAAGAATATTAAAAGGAGTAACAGAAAAAGTTCAAGTAACATATAAATGCAAAGCTATCAGAATTATAACAGACTTCTCACCAGAGACTATAGAAGCTAGAAGAACCTGGGCAGATCTCATACAGACCCTAAGAGAACACAAGTGCCAGCCCAGGCTGCTATACCCAGGAAAAAAATCTCAAATATCGTAGATAGTGAAACCAAGATATTCCATGACAAAACAAGGTTTACACAATATCTTTCCACAAACCAAGCTTTACAAAGGATAATAGATGGAAAATGCTGACACAAGGATGGAAATTACACCCTAGGATAAGCAAGAAAGTAATCTTTCAACAAACCCCAAAGAAGATAGCCACACAAACATAAAAATAACATCCAAAATAACAGGAAGCAACAAACACTATTCTTTAATATCTCCTAACATCAATGGAATCAATTCCCCAGTAAAAAAACAGAGACTAAGAGGCTGTATACATAAACAGGACCCAGCATTTTGCTACATACAGAAAATGCACCTCAGGTTAAAGACAAACAGTATCTCAGATTAAAGGGCTAGAAAAACACTTTTCTAGGTAAATGGTTCCAAGAAAAAGGCAGGAGTAGACATTCTAATATAGGATAAAAGCAACTTTCAACCAGACGTCATCAAAAAAGATAAGGAAGGATGCTTCATCCTCATCAAAGGAAAAAACTTCCAAGAAGAACTCTCAATTCTGAACATCTATGCTCCAAATGCAAGGGCACCCACATTCATAAAAGAAACATTACTAAATCTCAGAGACCACATTGCAACTCACAAGATAATAGTGGGAGACTTCAACACCCCACTCTCATCAATGGACAGATCTTGGAAGCACTACTAAACAGAGACACAGTGAAACTAACAGAACTTATAGATCAAATGGATTTAACAGATATCTATAGAACATTTCATTCTAAATAAAAAGAATATACCTTCTTCTCAGCATCTCATGGTGCCTTATCAAATAATTGACCATATAATTGGTCACAGAACAAATCTCAACAGACATAAGAAGATTGAAATAATCCTATGCCTCCTATCAGAGCACTACGGATTACAACTCTTTTTCAATGGCAACAGAAACAACAGAAAGCCCACATAAACATGGAATCTGAACTCAATGATAACTTGGTCAAGGAAGACATAAAGAATGAAATCAAAGACTTCCTAGAATTTAATGAAAATGAAAGTGCAACATACCCAAACTTATGGGACACAATGAAAGCAGTGTTAATAGAAAAACTGATAGCTCTGAGTGCCTCCAGAAAGTAACTGGAGAGAGCATACACTAGCACCTTAACAGCACATCTGAAAGCTCTAGAACAAAAAGAAGCTAATACACCCAAGAGGAGAAGAAGGAAAGAAATAATCAAACTCAGGGCCAAAATCAAGTAGAAACAAAAAGAACTATAGAAAGAACAAAACAAAACAAAACAACAACAACAAAAAAAAAACAGGAGCTGGGTCTTTGAGAAAATCAACAAGATAGATAAACCCTTAGCCAGACTAAAAAGAGAGCACAGTCAGTATCCAAATTAATAAAATTAGAAATGAGAAGGGAGATATAACAACAGAATCTGAGGAAATTAAAAAAAATCAGTAGATCCTACCACAAAAGCCTATATGCAACAAAATTGGAAAATCTGGAGGAAATGGACAAGTTTCTAGACAGATACTAATTACCGAAGTTAAATCAGGATCAGATAAACCATCTAAACAGCCCCATAACCCCCAAAGATATAGAAGCAGTCATTAACAGTCTCCCAAACAAAAAAAGCCCAGGACCAGATGGGTTCAGTGCAGAATTCTATCAAACCTTCAAAGAAGACCTAATACCAATACTCTTAAAACTATTTTACAAAATAGAATCAGAAGGAACACTACCCAATTCATTCTATGAGGCCACAGTTACACTTATACCAAACCCAGACAAAGTCCCAACAGAGAAAGAAAACTACAGACCAATTTTCCTTATGAATATCGAAGCAAATATACTCAATAAAATTCTTGCAAACAAAATCCAAGAAGACATCAAAATGATCATTCAACACAATAAAGTAGGCTTCATCCCAGGGAGTCAGGGATGTTTCAATACCCAGAAATCCATCAATATAATCCACTACATAAACAAACTCAAAGATAAAAACCACATGGTAATTTCATTACATGCTGAAAAAGCATTTGACAAAATTCACTATCTATTCATGATAAACGTCTTAGAAAGGTAAGGAATTCAAGGCCCATACCTAAATATTGTAAAAGCTATATACAGCAAACCAGTAGCCAACATCAAAATAAATGGGGAGAAACTTGAAGCCTTCCCAGTAAAATCAGAGATTAGAAAAGGCTGTCCACTCTCTCCCTATCTATTCAATAAAGTACTTGAAGTTCTAGCTAGAGCAATTAGACAATAAAAGCAGATCATAGGGATACAAATTGGAAAGGAAGAAATCAAAGTAAGATCATTTGTAGAAGATATGATGGTATACATAAGTGACCTGAAAAACTCCACCAGAGAAAGTCTACAGCTGATAAACAACTTCAACCAAATGGCCAGATACAAAATTGACTCAACCAAATCAGTAGCCTTCTTATACTTGATGGATAAACAGGCTGAGAAAGAAATTAGGGAAATGATACCCTTCACAATTGTCACAAACAATATAAAGTATCGTGGTGTGACTCTAACCAAACTAATGGAAGATCTGTATGACAAGAACTTCAAGTCTCTGAAGAAAGAAATTGAAGAAGACCTCAGAAGATGGAATGATCTCCCATGTTCATGGATTGGTAGGATTAATAAAATTAAAATGGCCATCCTGCTGAAAGCAATCTACAGATTCAATGCAATCCCCATCAAAATTCCAACTCAATTCTTCATAGACTTAGAAAGAGAAATTCTCAAATTCATTTGGAATAACAAACAACCCAGGATAGCAAAAACTATTCTCAACAATAAAAGAATTTCTAGGTGAATCAGCATCTTGACATCAAGCTGTACTACAGAACATTAGTGATAAAGACTGCATGGCATTGGTACAGTGACAGACAGGTAGATCAATGGAATAGAATTGAAGACCCAGAAATGAAACCACACACCTCTGTTCACTTGATCTTTGACAAATTTGCTGAAACCATCCAGTGGAAAAAAGACAACATTTTCATCAAATGGTGCTGACTCAACTGGAGGTTAATATGTAGAAGAATGTAAATTGATCCATTCCTAGCTCCCTGTACAAAGCTCAAGTCCAAGTGGATCAAAGACCTCCACATAAAACCAGATCTACTGAATATAAATGAAGAGAAAGTGGAGAAAAGACTCCAACACATGGGCACAAGGGGAAAGTTCCTGAACAGAACACCAATGGCTTATGCTCTAAGATCAAGCATTGACAAATGGGACCTCATAAAATTGCAAAGCTTCTGTAAGGCAAAGGACTGTCAATAGGACAAAATGGCAACCAACAGACTGGGAAAAGATCTTTACCAATCCTACATCTGATAGAGGGTTAATATCCAATACAAACAAAACCCTCAAATCTTAGACTCCTGAAATCCAAATAATCCTATCAGAAAATGAGAAAAAGAGCTAAACAGAGAATTCTCAACTGAGGAAACTCAAAGGGTTGAGAAGCACCTAAAGGAAAGTTCAACATCCTATGTCATTAGGGAAACGCAAATCAAAACAACCCTGAGATTCCACCTCACACCAGTCAGAATGGATAAGATCAAAACCTCAGGTGACAGCAGATATTGGTGAGGATGTGGAGAAAGAGGAGCACTTCTCCATTGCTGGTGGGACTGCAAGCTGGTACAACCACTCTGGAAATCAGTTTGGTGGACACTCAGAAAAAAATGAACATAATACTGAGTACCCAGCTATACCACTCCTGAGCATACACCCAGAAGAGGCTCCAACATGTAATAAGGACACATGCTCCACTAAATTCATGGCTGTCATATTTTTAATAGCCAGAACTGGAAACATCCAAAATGTTCTTCAACAGAGGAATGGATACAGAAAATGTGGTACATTTACACAATGGAATACTACTCAGCTATTAAAAACAATGACTTCATGAAACTCTTAGGTAAATGGATGTAACTTGAAAATATCATCCTGAGTGAGGTAACTCAGTCACAAAACAACAAACACAGCATGTACTTACTGATAAGTAGATATTAGCTAAAAAATTCGGCATACCCAAGATTCAATTCACAGCAACCTTTGTACTGAGTGTGGGTCCCAGATGGAGGAGTGGAAGAAGGGCCTGAAGGAAATGAGGGAGTTTGCAGCCCCGTGGGAAGGGAGAAACAGTGTCAACTGGTCAGGCCCCCCAGTGCTCCCAGAGTCTGGATTACCAACCAAAGAATCCATGTGGAGGGGCCAATCTTGCTGGCCACATATGTGGTTAAGGAGGGTCTTGTTGACCATCAATGGGAGGAGTGGCCCTTGGGTCTAAGAGTGTTAGATGCTCCAGTATTGGAGAATGCCAGGGAGGGAAGCCTGGAGTGGGTGGGTCATTGGCGGAATATCCTCATAGAGGCAGGGGGAGGGGGGATGGGATAGGGGTTATTCAAAATGGAGACCTGGAAAGGGAAAAACATTTGAAATGTAAATAAAGTATCAAATAAAAAAAATTTAAAAATTTAAAAAAAGAAATGGTTTAGATTAAAAAAAATTATCTGATATTCTAAAAGTTTACTACAAATCTATATTGACATTCTTTTTAGAATATTTATATTAATATAAACTAAGTTTGTGGGTGTAAGTAACATGAATTATAAATTAGTATTCATAGCTGCCTCATAAAATATTAAGTCATAATAATGCAACATATGCATATAACTAAAATATTAGTATTCTTTTCTAGTATTTAGAGAAAAATAAACAGTATTCAAACACTAATCTCCAAATTACTTTAAAAATATTCATTGGCTGGAGAGATGGTTCAGAGTTTATTAGTACTTAATGCTCTTCCAAAGGACCTGAATTGACCTCCTTCGTCTAATTCACTTGACACAGAATTCCTCTAACTCTAGCTACATAAGATTTTTACACCTCCTCTTCTCTTTATGGGTATGCACAGACTTGTAACGTATACCTCCACATACATTGATGAACACAAAATAAAATATTTGAAACATAAAAATATCCATACACAGATATAGATTTTTTGACCAAAATTACCAAAAATCCCCACAATATATGTGCCTAGTATATATCTATATACATCTTCTAGAATTAAACACATATCTGTGCATATGGAAATATTTTATGGTAGGTATAAATAAATATAAATATATATATATATACACATATAAAATCATATATATATGTGACTATTTAAGACTAGCTACTTATACTTCCTTCTGTATTTTCTATGGACAATATTTTTGTTATAAGAAAAAAGTCATACTCAGATTTGGAATTTAATTTTTAAAAAACTTAACTTGAAATATTTAATAATATTTTATGCATATTTATATTTGTATATATTTATTTTCTATTTGTATAAATCTGCTTTTTACTTGAATATAATATTACCCTCATATATGTACAAATATGCATATATAAGAGATACAATTTCTTTTTTGTACACTTTAAGTTTATTTCTGTAGGCTAACCCAGTTTCTATCTTGTTATCTCCCTGCTTCAGTGTGTCATGTGCTGTGATCATAGGCATATAATAATGCACTACTTTCTTTATATTTATTTTTAGCTATATTATATGCTATTCTTCAGTATAATTCCATTTACTAGCATTTTCTTTATCTAACACAGACACAGACACACACTCATAGACACACAGACACAGACACACACATAC
>JADRCH010000040.1:10833120-10926881 GCA_019843965.1 Rhynchomys soricoides | reverse complement strand
TGTAGATGTAGATGTAGATATAGATATAGATATAATATTGTATGTGTTAATAAATGTCATGTATAATATATTGTTTATTGTGTATTAATTGTGTAGCCCTCTAAACTACATTTTTTTTTTGCTTTTTGTGGCTTCTTTTGTCACACACACACATTGTTCATTTTGCTTCTGTAGTTACAAAATAGATTTTAGTATCTCAGGTGCTATCTAGACTCTTGTAGAAACCTATTGTAGTTTATTTTATAAGTTAATTTTATATTACCAAACTGTTTAATATGGGTGATACTTTTCTCAATGTCCTCTATGAATTTCACAGTAATGTCTGTGTTAAATCCTCTCAATTCTCTTTTAAAACAAGAGATACTATGAGATCTCCCCTTGGATATGTGTAAAATTCATCAAAGATGTTTTCCTTAGTAGACAGCTTGTTGGTTTTAATGCTAGTCTCTTAGCATAATTTCTTTGCATAGACAAGACTCATTGAACAATGCTACTATAAATGTGCTTATGAGTGATAATCTATTATGAATTGTCTAATATTAATCCATGTGCATTTATTTTTATATGCTTGGCCAATGGGAAGTGGCACTATAAGGAGGTATGGCATTGTTGGGATAGGCTTGGGCTTGTTGGAGAAACTGTATAACTGAGTAGGTGGGCTTTGAGATCTTCTAGTGTTCAAACATGGCTTCTTATGAAAAAGAGACCTCTATCCTTGCTGTCTATGAAAGACAGGCTCTTCCTGGATGTCTTCTGATCAAGATGTAGAACTCTCAGCTCCTCCAGCACCATGTCTGCCTTAGAGCTGTCATGTATCCAGTCATTATGATAATGGACTAAACATCTGAAACTGTAAGCCAGCACTAATTAAATGTTTTCCTTTATAAGAATTCCATTGATCATAGTTTATCTTCACAGCAATGGAAACCCTAACTAGGACACAATGTGATTATATCAGGTAGCTACTTTCCTTTCTCTAAGGAAATAAAAATAAGTTATCCTATATTCCTTATCTTATTCTACATTTTCTCTTTCCTTATCTTGAAACTATGCTTTTCATTAACTCTGTAGTTAACTGTCCACACCACTAAGAGTTATTCTCCACTATCCATAGCATCATTTAAAGTTCTCCACACAGACTCACCTGTTGTTTTTATGTTTCTTTAACAACTTATTTCCCCTTTAATGTAATGTCCTCATTTGAATATACCTCTAAGTTTCTACTCTTCAAAATAGATTATTGAAAATTTATAGTTAATAAACTGGCATAAAGAGTGAATATTAGCATGTCATCAATTGATCATGAGAAATTCATCAGGACAAGCCTTCTACTTCCACAGAAAGACTGCCCTTGAAACCAAATTAAGAGCCCGCTTCTTTGTGAACCCTTTATTGGTTCTATAGTGTTTTTTTTGTTTGTTTGGTTTTGGTGTGTGTGTGTGTGTGTATGTGTGTGGTGTGTGTGTGTGAATGTTTTGCAAAAAGAGTGTATTTTTTTTTTACTTAGATGGTATAAAGAAACTAAAACAACAAAAATGCCTTAGAATGAAAAAGTTGAGTCTGATCAGACATTAAATTATATTATGAAGTTATTAATTATATTAAATATGATTTTAAAAATATTTTAATTATGCTGAATGGCAGCTATATTCTAATAACAATATAGTGAAGCACAAAACTAAAAGGAAAGTTTCTTAAAATCACCTTAAGTAATACAGAAAAGGATGTTTGTATAGAGATATCTAGTTTATTAAATATGGTTCACATGGGAATGGGAGTTTATTTCACTTGAATTTATTAAATTTATTTATTCCTTATAGGTTTGTCATTCTTATGACTATTATGTAACAGAAAGAAAACAAAAGTTCTCAATTGCTCATGTTGTAGTTTCATTTAAGTATTCACAGATATGTTTCAGTTGATCAAAACAAAAGAATTAGAAACAATTTTAAGGATAAACACTTGCTTTTGTGAATACAGTCTAGACAAATCTTTAACCACATCTAGGCTTTTTGGTGGGTGTATGCAATATGAGACTCTAATGAGTTCTTGTGAACATTAAATATTTTACAAGATGCTTACTTTGGGATGTTCTTCTGCAGATTTAATTTTTTCACAATACATCTTCAGGTTCCAGATTCTACTCAACTGTAGTCCATGTGGTAATTCACATCTTACCTTGTTTGCTGGATTAAATGCTTTATGATATGCCAGCTTTTATTAAGAGGCTTTTTAAATATTTGGATCATGGAATAAGAAAAAAAGGTTTAGGTAAATGGTACTTCCCCCTCCCCCAAAGAAAGAAGGCTAACCAGTCTTTTTTGGTAGCTATGTGACTAAGCACCAAAACTAGCTTCGAACGAGATAGAATGTAAAAACAATATTATTGAATTAAGAGGATTTAATAAATAAGTGTCAGGTTGTATCCACTTTTAGATCCACTGAACACTTCACAGAATTCAGAAAGATGTTAAAACTCAGTTGTCAAATCCTTAAAGTAACATCTATGAGAAGCAGCCAACAAGTTTGCTGACTTTCATTTTCAAATATATCCATTTCATTTTTTAAATAGACAAGGGCAGATGCAGAACTTCTATGAAAACATTCAGAATAACTTAAACTTCAAATTTCAGCATCTCCAAAATTCTAAATTAAGAAAATTATTATTCTTTTCGTGGGCAAAATATATTACATACTGTTTCCCTTTGTTTACTTAAAATATTTCATTATCTAGAGCATTTAATTCATGGTGCCAACATCTAAACATTTACAAATATGATACACAAAATGATGTCAAGAAGAGATGAATTGCTCAGCTTTAATTCTATTCTATTCTATTCTATTCTATTCTATTCTATTCTATTCTATCTCTCTATCGATACCATGCAGATTTTATCACTATTGCTCTGTAGTATAGCTTGAGGTCAGAGGTGATGATTCATCCAGAAGTTCTTTTATTGTTGAGAAGTTTTCACTACCCTTTGTTTTTGATTATTCAAAATGAATTTGCAAATTGCTCTTTCTAACTCTATGAAGAACTGAGATGGAATTTTGATGGGGATTGCATTGAGTCTGTAGAATGCTTTTGGCAAGATGGCAATTTTTACTATATTAATCCTGCCAATCTATGATCATGGAACTTTTTTCCATTTTCTGAGGTCTTCAATTTCTTTCTTCAGAGACTTGAAGTTCTTGTCATACAGATTTTTCACTTGCTTTGTTACAATCACACCAAAATATTTTATATTATTTGTGACTATTTTTAAAGGTGTCATTTTCTAATTTCTTTCTCAGCCAGTTTATCCTTTCAGTAGAGGAAGGCTACTGATTTGTTCGAGTTAATTTTCTATCCAGCTATTTTGTTGAAGTTGTTTATCAGCTGTAGGAGTCCTGTGTTGAAATTTTGGGACTACTTAAGTATCCTATCACATCATCTGCATAGAGTTTGACTTCTTAAGCTCAGAATACCCACAATACAACTCACAGACCATGTGATGTTCAAGAAGAAGAAACCAAAATGTGGATGCTTCAGTCCTACTTAGAAGTGGAAAGAAAATAATCCTGTGAGGTAGATGGAGGGAGGGACTTAATAAGAAGAGAGGAGAGGGAGAGGAAAAAAGGGGGTCAGAATCATGGACAGGAGGAGATGGGAGAGATGTACAGAGGGTCACAAAATTGAACAGAGTTTTGTAGCAATGGGGGATAGGGAAGTGGGGATAGCAACAAGAAATACTCTGATGCCATGAAAGCAAGAGACTCCCAGGACCCATTGGGGATGACATTAGCTGAAATACCCAACAAAGGGAAGGGAGATATTCACTGTATATGATAATATCATATTGTACATGTATATGAAAGTCTCACAGATTAAAAATAATATTTTGAATCATATGTATCAGAATGATTTTTGTCTGATGATTATTTAGTTTGGATCCTAAAAAGCAAGCTGCTTTGAAGTAAGATTTTAAAAATATTTGTGAACAGCTAAATAATACATGCAAGATAGTACATTCAGTTTTATATACCTTTCCTTATTATACATTGCTATAGGTTCTCATCCAAAATGCTTTCTATTTAAGATTGTTTTAATGTGTTGTCTTAAAGTTTTTAAATCTAGAAAATTAAACCAAACTCTGACATCAAGTTACTTACTAATAACTACTTGGAAACATTATAAACTTGGACATGTTTATAATTATATGTTCTTAAGTTCAAGCAAAACTCAATGAAAAGTAATTAAAGAGAAAAATGCAAAGCTTATTTCTTCTTATTGCATACATAGAATTAAAATAATATGTCTTTCTTGGAAGTCACTTAATTGTTTTACAAAAACTATTTTAGCACCGTTAAAACATAAGATTCTCTTATATGGTTCAATTATGGAATGAGGTGTTTTGCTTACAATGGCTATTCCAAATGAAAATTGCATTTAACAAATATCAATTTCCTATTTATTACTCAACAATAAGTCAAGATCATCTTGGATGGAAGATATTAATTTGATGCATTAATATTCATATTATTAATAATTTAATATGATACATGAATAGTCATTTGTATGGAAATTTTAAAGCTGAGTTAAAGGTAAATCATTCAGATACAATTTCTTGACTTCAAAATGAATGGGAACTAATTCAATGTCTAATCTGTAAACTTTCAAGAATCACTTTAAGAATCCTTAAAGCACTGGCACTTGTAATATTTTCTGTTTCATCATGTCTACCTGCCAGATGAGAGGCATGCAGATCTGTGCGATACTACTTTAAAAGCAAGTATGTAGTTTAGTGTAAAATTTTTTTGATACTTTATATAGATTTCAAATGTTTTCCCCTTTCCAGATCTCTCCTTTGGAATCTCCCTATTCCCTCCCCCTTCCCCTGTCTCTATGGAGGTATTCCCCCACCCATCCACCCATCCACTCTCGTCTTCCCTCCTTGGCATTCTCCTATACTGGGGGATCTAACACCCTCAGGCCCAAGAGCCTCTGCTTCCCTGATGGTTAATAAGATCCTCCTCTGCCACATACGTGGCCAGCACCATGGGGCCTTCCGTGTATATTCTTTGGTTGGTGATCCAGTCTCCAGGAGCATCAGGAGGTCAGGCCACTTGCCACTGTTGCTCCTTCCACTGGGCTGCAAACTCCCTCAGCTCTTTCAGTTCCTTCTCCAACTCCTCCATCTGGGACCTCACGCTTAGCCCAATGGTTGCTGTGAAATGACTCCTGGGTATTCCGAACTTTTGAGCTAATAAATTATCAGTAATCCAGTCTCCCCGAGCATGGGAGATCAGGCCAGTGGACACTGTTGCTCTCTCCATGGGGCTGCAACCTCCCTCAGCTCTTTCAATAATTTCTCCAACTCCTTTATCTGGGACCGTGTGCTTAGCCCAATGGTTGCTGTAAAGTGAATCTTGGGTATTCCGAACTTGTGAGCTAATATCCACTTATCAGTGAGTACATACTGTGTTCATTCTTTTGTGACTGAGATACCTCGCTCAGGATGATATTTTCAAGTTCCATCCATTTGCCTGAAAATTTCATGAAGTCATTGTTTTTAATAGCTGAGTAGTATTCCATTGTGTAAAGGTACCACATTTTCTGTATCCCCTCTGTTGAGGGACATCTGGGTTGTTTCCAGTTTCTGGCTATTATAAATATGGCTGCTATAAACATAGTGGAACGTGTGTCTTTATTACATGTTGGAGCATCTTCTGGGTATATGCCCAGGAGTGGAATAGCTGGGTCCTCAGGAAGTATTATGTTCATTTATCTGAGGGTTCGCCAAACTGATTTCCAGAGAGGTTGTATTAGCTAGCAATCCCACCAGCAATGGAGGAGTATTCCTCGTTCTCCACATCCTCACCAGCATCTGCTGTCACCTGAGTTTTTGATCTTGGCCATTCTGAATGGTGTGACATGTAATCTCAGGCTTGTTTTGATTTGCATTTCCCTGATGACTAAGGATATTGAATATTTCTTGAGGTGCTTCTCAGCTCTTCGAGTTTCCTCAGTTGAGAATTCTCTATTTAGCTCTATTCCCCATTTTTTGATAGGGTTATTTGGATCTCTGGAATCTAATTTCTTGAGTTCTTTGTATATATTGGATACAAGCCCTCTATCAGACGTAGGATTGGTAAAGATCTTTTCCCAATCTGTTGGTTGCCGTTTTGTCCTATTTACAGTGCCGTTTGAATTACAGAAGATTTGCAATTTTATGAGGTCTCATTTGTCAATTCTTGATCTTAGAGCACAAGCCATTGGTGTTCTGTTCAGGATCATTTCCCCTGTGCACATATGTTCGAGAGTTTTCCCCATTTTCTCTTCCATTAGATTCAGGGTATCTGGTTTTATGTGGAGGCCCTTGATCTACTTGGACTTGAGCTTTGTACAGGGAGATAGGAATGGATCAATTCACATTCTTCTACATGTAGACTGCCAGTTGAACCAGCAACATTTGTTGAAAATGCTGTCTTTTTTCCACTGTATGGTTTTAGATTCTTTGTCAAAGATCAAGTGACAGTAAGTGTGTAGGTTCATTTCTGGGTCTTCAATTCTATTCCATTGATCTACCTGCCTGTCACTGTACCAATACCATGCAGTTTTTATCACTATTGCTCTGCAGTACAGCTTGAGGTCAGGGATGCTGATTCCCCCAGAAGTTCGTTTATTGTTGAAAATAGTTTTTGCTATCCTGGGTATTGTGTTATTCCAAATGAATTTGAGAATTGCTCTTTCTAAATCTATGAAGAATTGAGTTAGAGTTTTGATGTGGATTGCATTGAATCTGTAGATTGCTTTTGGCAGGATGGCCATTTTAACTATATTAATCCTGCCAATCCATGAGCATGGGAGATCTTTCCATCTTCTGAGGTCTTCGATTTCTTTCTTCAGAGACTTGAAGTTCTTTTCATACGGATCTTTCACTTGTTTGGTTAGAGTCTCAGCAAGATACTTTATGTTGTTTGTGACAAGATAAATTGTAAAGTTTATCATTTTCCTAATTTCTTTCTCAGCCTGTTTATTCTTTGAGTATAGGAAGGCTACTCATTTGCTTGAGTTAATTTTGTATCCAGCCACTTTGCTGAAGGTGTTTATCATGTGTACCTGATCTCTGGTGGAGTTTTTCAGGTCACTTAAATATACTGTCCTATAATCTGTAAATAGTGATATTTTGATTTGCTCTTTTCCAATTTGTATCCCTTTGACCTCCTTTTGTTGTCTAATTGCTTTAGCTAGAACTTCAAGTTCTATATTGAATAGATAGGGAGAGAGAGGGAAGTCTTGCCTAGTCCCTGATTTTAGTGGGATTACTTTGAGTTTCTCTCCATTTAGTTTGATGTTGGCCACTGGTTTGCTGTATATTGCTTTTACTATGTTTAGGTATGGTCCTTGAATTCCTTATCTTTCCAAGACTTTTATCATGAAGGGATGTTGAATTTTGTCAAATGCTTTTGCGGCATCTAATGAAATGACCATGTGATTTTTTTTTTTTTAATTTTGAGAGTATT
The DNA here is from genome assembly GCA_019843965.1 of Rhynchomys soricoides. Lineage (NCBI taxonomy): Eukaryota > Metazoa > Chordata > Mammalia > Rodentia > Muridae > Rhynchomys > Rhynchomys soricoides. Next base: position 10,919,375 of record JADRCH010000040.1, on the reverse strand, counting down.
TATCTCAGGTACAGTGTCCATTGAACTGATCAAGTAGCAAAACAAAACAAAACAAAATTACTGTGAGGAAGAGACTTTTATGGAGGAGGGAATTTGACAGTGGTGGGAAGGAGATAACTGAGGGTAGAAGAGTGGTGATAATCAGAACACTTGACTGAGATTGTTAACAAATTTGATAGATGTTATTGCTATATCAATCAACTTTTTAAAATGTTTTAAAAAGTTTTTAGAAAACTTTTATAGTTAAATAATTCTGTTGAAGAATATTAAATTAAAGTGAGGGATAAAAATAAAATTTTGGAGAGTAAGTCCACAAGATTCATGGAACTAATACTAGGAAGGTCCCCAATGCCTGCCATTCTGTGTCAATACCCATTTAATGAACACAATCAAGGTCTGTTATTTCCCTGATCCATGGTGATAAATCACAGTTGCATGTGCAGACACAAATGAACACACATACAGCACACACATACATCCAAGGACAAACAAGCACACAAAATAAACCTTTTCCTGATCATTCTTAATAATGGTGTGTTTTATAGCATATTGTAAGACTAAATGTCAAAGACAAAACTGTTGGTGGGATTATATTCATGTGAAAATTCTCTTCCTGTCTAGCAGATCTCTGACTTCTTGCTGTGCTCTGTCATGCCTTGCCTCTGTGTGCCCATGTCCTTGAGTTTCTCTGTCTGATTCTTCAAGTTGTTCTGAATTAACTGCAGCAACTATTATATATCAAATCCCCAAGTAATACCCCATTCCAAGCTACAATGGGATAAAACTAATAAATATAAATGCTTTATTTGTTCCAGCCTGGATGAAAGTTAAAGGCACATATATTAAATTCTGAGATATTAGAATCACATTAAAGTAGACAAATCTAAATGAAGGACACCTTACCTTCTCAGATTTAAATTGTTGTAATCTAGATTACTAAACTACTACTCTTAAAGGTATTCACCAACATTTTAAACACTGCAACCCTAAAAAACTTTATTATGCTATGTTACAAAATTTAAGAGACTATCAAAAGCTAGTATATTTTTGAAAAGAAGAAACAACTAAATGTCTACCATAGAAGATTTCAAATGCATTGTAAACATACAAGAACTTAAGATATTGTATTTCTATATTGATAGGTACAGAGATAAATGAAATAAAATACAATATCCACCAATATTCATTCATATATGGAGAAATATCTAAGATCAATTCACTGTCTTTAGCAGATATAGAAGGGAAGTGAGATTATAATATAAAATAAAGAAGCTAGATTGTTAAACAATAACATGTGAAAATTAATGCAATCTAACTCTGACGAATTTTCCAAATGGAAGAAGCAAAACCCATGACATATTTGCAGAAAAATACAAATGAATTTCATTACAATATTCAATTGGCATCATTTATTCAATATTACACAAAACATAACACAGCCCAAAAAGAAGAAAATTGGAAAGTTGGACATCATTATACAATTTATGAGTATACAGCCACAATTTTAAAAAAAATAAGATACATAAGAAGACAAAATGTTTGCTAATTAACTATCACGTACAACATCAAGACTCTTGAAGCAACAAAACTCAAAGTGCACACAGAAATTGAGAGATAAGTCTAAAAAATCCCAGAATTTGAATAAACATGCAATTAATATGTATAATATTTAAAAAGAGGCTGAAATACTTCCTCAAAGCTAAAGAGAATGTAGCACTAGAAACTTTTTGAAAGTGGCTTTTATGACTCCTCACAAGAAAATAAGAAAATGAATAACTAGAAAATTCTTCAATGATTCAGCCAATTACTGCTATGTGCATACTCAAATAATTTGAAGTAAGCTAAATAAATATGAATAACCACTACATATATAAGAAATATTAGTAGAAACATAATGAGCATGTATATTATTAAGACACATGCAACAACATTTTTAAAAACAAAAACATGAGAAGATGTAATACATGAAATAAAAATAAAAGTTAAGAGAAGAAAATTAAATTGAAGGAAGTTTATATTGTATGGTCTAAATGGACCTCCAAATGTGATGCTAAGTAAAATGAGAAAATGTCACAAAATATACTGACTCTTCTTTAAAATACAGTTTCTACACTAAATAATTTTTTTTAAAATGAAAGTGAATTTTATGTAACAGGACACCAAAGAAGGAGGAAATAAAATAATAATTGTTCAATATGTATTATATAAACATATTTTATATTAACATATTATATAAAATATGTGTATGCGTTTTCTTCAAATAATATGATTTACATTTATATATAACTTTTTTCAACTAATAGTACTTCATTTTTATTTTTCCATAAAATATAACTGCAAAATACTTTATATTCAATTATATCTTTGAGTTCTTTATTCCATATGTACACACAACCCATCACCAACACACAAAATATCTGACCAATTATTTGAGCTTGAAATCTGCAACCAGAAGCAGCAGCAGCAGGAGTCTGGTGTTTCTTTGCATTGATTTCCATCACTTTCATCACATATCCAAGAGAAAAATCAACATAATAGACTAACCATTTCAATTCTGAATATGAGGCATTCCAGATCCTGGAGAGTCTCCATCGTTCAAATGCATATTCTAATCCACTTACACTTTTAACTGGTTAATAGAATTGATTAAAGTTAATATGGATAGGTGAATGACGTGCTTAGCTTTTTTCAAATTCTCTTTATGAAAATGCACTTTTATCATACAGTATATTCTGATTTCAGTTCCCCATCCCACAATGGCTCTGAGATCCCCCCCTACAACCCAATGTGAAACCGTATGTTTTCTGTCAATCCTTAGAAAACAAACAGGTAACTAAATTATAACAATAACACAAAGTAAAATAAAATAAAATAAAAACATAGCTGAATATAACACAACAGTGAGAAAAAAGTGCAAAAGTTAAAGAACAAACATGTAGATGAGGATATACACACATTCACACACACACACACACACACACACACTCACACACATACACACAAATGCCATGAAAACATAAAATGAGAAAGACCTGTAATGTTTAAAAGAATGCTTGACAAAATATTGCAAGACCAGGGACCACCAGTGATGTTATTGAGTTAGCTCTGTGTTGTGCATCTACTGCTATGATTTGGGGACTATGCTTATGTACTGGCTGGTTTTGTGTCAACTTGACACAAGCTTGAGTTACCACCTAGAAAGGAGTTTCAGTTGAGAAAATTCCTCCATGAGATCCAGCTGTAAGGCAGCTTCTCATTTAGTGATCCAGGGTGGAGGGCCCCTTGTGGGTTGTACCATCTATGGGACGGTAGTCTTGGGCTCTATGAAAAAGCCAGTTGAGCAAGCCAGGAGAAGCAAGCGAGCAAGCCAGTAAGCAGCATTCCTAAATGGCTTCTGCATCAGCTCCTGTATCCTGACCTGCTTGAGTTACAGTCCTGAGTTCCTTTTGTGATGAACAACAACTGGAAGTGTAAGCTGAAATCCTTTCCTCCCCAACTTGCTTCTTGGTCATGATGTTTGTGCAGGAATAGAAACCTTGACTAAGACAGCTTAAGAGTGATTTGTATCCCCAGTGAGACTTTTTTGGAGAAAACTAATTTTTCATTTTTCTGTGCTTTTTGGAGACAATTTCTGAGTTAAAAAAAAAGAGAGAAAGAGATTTTGTCTACATTTTTTAGTGCTGGAGCCCCATGTGATACAGATTCACACAGGCCCTGTGCGTACCACCAGAATCTATGTGAGTTCATATGTGTTCTGATGTCTTTCTTGGGCCTTGTTTCCTTGCTGTCCATTGTCTTTTCTTGGCTCTTTCAATCTTACTCTCTACTGTTCCTCAGGGTTTTCTGGGCTCTAAGATGAGGGATTTGATGGAGACATCCTACTTTGAGGGTTTCATGGTCTCCAGCTCTCTACACATTTTTCAGATATTGGTCTCTGTATTTGTTCTTGTAAACCGCAGAAGGAGGCTTCTCTAAAGTGGAGGAAGACATTTATCTATGATTTTAAAAGATGGGTGTTAGGTATTTTATTGCTACATTCCTTTTGTAGAACTGTAGCATTTTGGTTTTGTTGTTTGCTTTGTTTTATTTTTTTCCTATGTCAGTGGACTATGTAGACTCAGGCTCTTGGGCAGCTGAGCAGAGTTAGGAATCAGTTCCATGCCATGGAATGAGCCTTAAATTTAATCTAGTATTGGTTGGTTATTCTCACAAACCTTGGGCCACTAATGTACTAGCATAATCTTGCATGCATGTCACTATGTAAATCATAGGCATTATAGTTGGATTGCTGTTTAGCTTTCTGCTTTGATTGTGCACTTTATCTTCTGGTATCCTGAACATCATTCAGTAACTGTGGAGGCTCTAGGCATGCTTCTGCATATACAATAAGTTGTATAGGTATTGCATTCATCCATAAGACCTTATTATCAGCTTGTGGAAAGCAACCCTTGACAATAACCTGAGTTGCTTGAGGGTCCCCATGGGGCCCATTTGTCTAACAACTTGATTAGGTCTTACATGTTTCAGGAACTGTAGGTTTCATAAGTGACAAGAGATGCCCACATTGGGGCTGTTCTTCTTCCTGCCTCCATTATTTGGCAATATTATTTACAATGTCATTATATACGTATATATTCTATACAATGAATACATATGATATTTTGTCTGTCTGGGTCTCAAATTCTTTCAGATTATTTTTTATATCTTCATCAAATTGCTGGTAAATATCATGATTTCATTGTTTTAACAGCTGAGTAATATTTAATTCTTTAAAAGTACCATACCCTTTTTATCCATTCTTCTATAGATTGAAATGTATGCTATTTCCTGTTTCTGGTGTTATGAATAATGCTGCAATGGACATGGTAGAGTAAATATCTCTGTTATAGAATAAAGTGCCTTTTATAAATATACGGAAAAGAAGAAAAAAAGTTGGATCATGAAGAAGTTTCCCAGTTTCCTAAGGAGCCACCACACTGATATCCAATCACACCAGTAATGAATGAGTACTCCAAATATTCCATATGAGTTGTCATTTGTTTTATTGATTTTGAACATTCAGAATAGTGTAGGACAAAATTTCAATGCAAGTCTTTGTTCAGCATTACCTGTTGACTAATAATGTTAAATATTTTTTTGAGTGCATCTCAGTCATTAGAGTTTCCTCCTTTGAGAATTCTTTTTGTATCTTTATTGTATTTTTAATTGGTGTCTTAATTTTAAATATAGAGTTGTTTGAATTCTTTATATAGTTTTACTTATTACCCTCCTTTTAGATGGATAATTTTTTAAAAAACCTTTGCTCATTCCTCATACTGCTGCTGTTTTCCTAATGATGCTGACCTTTACTTTACAGAAGTTTTTCAGTTTCATGTGGTCCCCTTTAGTAACTGTTAATCTTAGTCGTGCACTTTCAGTGTTCTTTCAAAGAAGTTGTCTGCTCTGCCAATGTATTTAAAGTTATTCCTCAATTTATGTTTTATGAGGTTCAGTGTAACTGATTATTTATTGAGATCTTGATGCACTTGGAGTTGGGGGAGTTTAATAAAGGATATATTCAGTTTAATGAGCACCATTTGTTGAAAATGCTGTCATTTCTCAAACATATATTTCTTGTTTATCAAAATTTATGTGTCCATAGGTGATGAATTTATGCCAGCGTCTTCAGTTCAATTCTATACATATCATGGTGCTTCTGTGCTATTGCCATCCTTTCGCTTTTGTTCCTTTCTGTAATTATTTCTTTGTAATACAATTTGAAATGTAAGATAGTGATACTTCACACACTTCTTTTATTACACAAGACTGTTTTTGCTATACCATGATTTTTATGTTTCCGTGAGAAACTGAAAATTGTTATTTCAAGTTTTGTGAAGCATTCTGTTGGAATTTTGATGAGGATTACATAGTATTCTTAGGTTGGTTTCTATAGGGAGGACTTCTTTTTGGTTTAATAATAATAATTTTATTGTTTTTTAAATCTATTCACATCCATCTTTAAAATATGAACCCATACATTATCAGGCCTCTGCTCCTCTACTTTTAAAGCAAGACGCTTTATGGTAGAGCTAAGAATGGCCCTCCTAGCCTGAAATCCATATTGACCTCTTACAAAAATCTAACACCGTATATGAAACAAGTTTATCTTCAGTAGTGGTCTGCTCCCTTCTCACATGTACCTGTGTGATTTACTCTGTGGTAGAGTTGGAACATGGAGTTGGAGGGTCTCTTCTGGCTCCTGATGGCTGGCAGGTTGCTGTGTCATCTGGGTCCTTCCTTTAGTCTGTGGGATGGACAGTCATCTCACCAGGCTTCTTTCCTTTTCGTGGGCAGTATTTCCTTAAATTTTGAGATGGGGTCTCTTGTTTTCATGGAGTTCTCTCTAGGAAGGATATTTTTATCATATCATTCTTACCTATTCATGAGCATAGGTGAACTTTCCATCATCTGACATTTTCTAAAATATCTTTTTTCAAAGACTTGAAGTTTGATTATACAAATCTTTCATTTGCTTGGATGGAGTTACCCCAAGATGTTTTGTATTATTTGAGGCTATTTTGAAAGGTGCTGTTTCCCTGATTTCTTTCTCAAACTATTGTCATTTGAATATAGGAGGGCTCTTTATATTTATTGGTTAACTATGTATCCTGCTGAAATACTGAAAATATTTATCAGCTTAGAAGTTCTCTAGTAAAATTATAGTTAAATTTTGTATATAATTATATCATCTTCCAAAATTAATAATTTGCCTTCTTACCTTTTGTTCTATATCCCATTGATCTCCTGTTGACTTTTTGGCTAAGATTCCTATATTGACTATGAATGAAAGAATGGAAAACCTTGTCCCTGCATAAGTGGAAATTTTTTGTGCTTCCCTCTATTTAGGTTAATGGTGACAATAAAATGTTTTGTATTTTGACTTTTTTATGTTGAGAAATGCCTGTTTTATTCCTAATCCCTCCAGAACTTTTATCATGAAGGGTGTTGTCAAAGGTCTTTTCTGCATCTAATGAGATGATTATAGTTTTTTGTCCTTCAGTCTGTATACATAGAGGATTGCGTTTATCAATTTTCATCTCTAATGAAATCTACTTAAACATGGTCTTTTTTATATGTTCCTGAATTTGGTTTTAAAATATTTTATTGAGAATGTATCTATCTAAGTTCACAAAGGAAATTGATCTCTAATTCTTTTACTTTATTGGATCTTTATATGATTTTTGGTATTAGAGTAAGTGTGGAGTCATATGAAGAATTGGTCCCTGTTCCTTTTGTTTCTATTTTGTGGAATAATTTGAAAAATAATGTCATTAACTCTTATTTGAAAGTTTGGCAGACTTCTGCCCTAAAAATATCTGATACTAGGCATTGTTGGTTGGGTAACTCTTAAATACTTCTTCTATTTCACTAAGGGTTATAGGTTAATTTGAATTCCTTATTGATCATTATTTAAATTTTCTTACTGATATATGTCAAGAAAATTATGCATTTTAATGATTTTGCAAATTGGTGTAAAAGTTTTAAAATATGTCCTATGATTCTCTTGACTTGTTCATAATCAGTTTTTATATCACACAATTCATCTATACTTTTGTCAATATGGATCTCTTCTCTCCATCTCTTAGTTGACTTCATTCAGAGTTTGGAAATATTACTACTTTTATCTAAAAGCAACTCTTTGTCTCATTGTGTCTTTGTATTTGTTTGTTGTTTTCTCTATTTTATTCACTTTTCTTGAAGTTTGATCATTTATTTTTTGCCACATAACTTTTTTGGTAGTTATTTCTTTTTCATATTCTAGATCTTTCAGGCATATTATTAGGTTACCATTATAAAATATTTCCAATTTTTTTTTAATATATCTACTTAGTTCTGCAAACTTGCTTCTTAAATACTGTTTTGATTATGTCCCATAAATCGGGTATTGGGTATTATGCATAATCATTTTTGTTTAATTCTAAAAAGTCTTTAATGTCATTTTCTGACCCATTTTCATCCATGAGTTCATAATCGTTCAATATTTTGTTGTTGTTGTTTTTGTTGTTGATACATTGTGTTCTTCTGTGATGATCAGAAAGGATGCAGGGTATTATTTCAATTTTCTTGTATCTGTTGAGTTTTGCTTGTTTTTTGAGTATGTGGTCAATTTTGGAGAAAGTTACATGAGCTGTGTCAGATAAAATGCATTTATCTAGGTTTGGATGACATCTACTATAAATATCTCTTAGGTCCATTTATTTTATGACAACATTTAAACTCAGCTAAATGTTATTTTGTTAGGTATGCCTTAGTATTTTACTTTGTGCTTTACCCTTGCAGATTCATTATTTTTGCTTTTATTCTTTTTGTTTAGAATTTTGCTTATTATATGGCATAGGTAATTTCTTTTCTGACACAATCTATGTGGTATTCTATATCCTTCCTTTACGCTGTTTGGCACTTATTTCATTACTTTAGGAAAATTTTCTTCTATGAGTTTTTTAAAAAAATAACTTCAATGCCTTTGAGCTGGATTTCTTCTCCTTCCAGTATTTTTATTATTAAAATATTTAGACTTTTCTTTGTATCTAAGATTTCTTCTATGTATTGTGTCTAGATAATTTTAGATATAAAATTCTATTTAACAAGTTATCTATTTTTATCTGTCTTGTGTTTATTGACTCAGATTCACTCTTTTTTCTTTGGCATTCTGTTGGTGAGAATTTCCTCTGAGGCTCCTGTTCAAGTTCTTCATTTTTTTTTTTATTTCTTGTTTTTACTCAGTTTGAGTTTTCTTTAGGGATTCTATTTGTATTAATGTGTCTTGAACTGTTTTCTTCACTTCATTCCAAAGTTTCTTCATATATTTCATTAATGGTTTTATTCATATGATCTTTAAGGTCCTTGATCATATTCATAATGTGTATGTTAAACTAATTTCTTGTGCTTAAATAACTGTATTATGGTTAATGGGTTAGAACTCTTACACACTGTCCTATCCTTTCTGCATTTTTTAATGGTGGTATCTATATATATCTTTTGGAGATGATTGTAATTCTAGGTGATGCTTTCTGGTTTGGTCTTTGTTGGCTGCTTATTTCATTCTTTTGCTCTCCATGTTTCTTTGGAAATCATGGTGGCTCTGGGTTTCCTTGATATGATATGCTTCTATGTACTGGGATATGTCCCTAAGGATTTAGGTTAGGGTCGAAGATGTGGGCTCAAAGGGTCCAGAGAGGATGGAAGAAAGCTAAGTATACCATAAGGATCTGATAATGTGAACAAGGAGGAAGGAGAGCTAAAAATTGTTGTACTGCTACAAAGATGGAGGTAAGACTGAGGATTGGAATTGTAGGACAGAAGGTTGACTAAAGATTACCTATCCAAGTACCAGGTGGGTGTAGCTCACAGGTTACCAAGTGGTACCTTCTGGGATTTGATTCTGAAACAAAGGGAAGAGGTAGTGCAAAATGTATCAAAGACCTCTAAGATCTACTGAGGATCAGGGCAGAGAGGAATAGGAGCTCAGAGCAGCTTGTCTGCTACACAGCTCGTAATAAGACTTGGAGATGTAATTAAAAGAAAGGAGAAAAAGAACTATGGACATGATCTTGTCTAATGTGATCTTTCGACTTGTTTTCCTGACTTTTGATATTATCTGGTTAGATTATGGCATGGCTTGTCCTACTTACTGACTTTGAATGCACATGCAGAGAAATAATATTTCCAAAGCTTTATGGTTCCCTAGTAACAGAGATACTTGGCATTATCTCACATAGAGACAGGTTTATTGTATTTATCCTAGACAAAAATGTGACTTCTTTGGGTAAAAATGCTTCTGAAAATTACTAAGACTTAATATTTTAATCAAATAATATCCTGTTTTCTAATCTTAATTGCAGCATGATTAGTGTGAGAATTTGTGCCTTTGAAAGAGTGACCTGGCTAATATCAAATGCTGAAACATTCTAGAGGCTGTTTATTGTTATGCTTAAGTCCTGGTGTGGGTGCAGAATGGTGTAAGGCTATAGAAAATAAGACACTGTCATGTGCTGCTGTAAGGGGACCCTCTGGCTTTCATATTTAGTTTTACTGATTATTAATCAACATCAGACATTGAATTTTTTCTCTAGAACATCACTTGCCCCAAGCAATTTCCCTAGCATTCTACTTGCTTGTAATTACAATTGCCTTCATATTTCTAACCCCACAATAAGAACAGTTACTAACATATTCCTTTCCATTAATATGACTATCTATTTTGGTACCTCTAGAGTTTTAACAATATTCTTTTATTTTATGCCATAGGCTACCTATGATTCATTAGCTACCAGAGATACAGTGCTTGCCCCAACAAAAATAAGTAAATAAATAGATAGATAGATAAATAAAAAAATAAATAAAGCAGGTGAATCAGACTGTAACTATGAGTTTTCTCAATAGCAGCTTCTCAGATAACTCAGGTACTGATATGCGGATGTTGATATTTTTTCCAGAAATGAGGCTTTGAATTGATATTAGTAATTGGACATTCACTGAGGAGTTTCCTTAAAATCAATACTGGGAGGGAATTTGTAAAATTGGGTGGTGATCCTTTCAATGTATAGTACAATCCCAACTCCAGAAGCAGGGGAATGTGGTGCTGAGGTAGATAGGACACTGCTGTTCCTCAGTTGGGAGAATTAATCATGCTACAGATGCAGGCATGGTATAAGTCTTTGGTAAAGAAGTTCTTTGAAGCACTGTCATGCTAGATGCCTTTTTGTGAGCACTCCACAGCCTCAATAATAGTGTCAGGCCTTGAGACCTCCTATTCATCTGGATCCCATTTTGGGCCAGTTGCATGAACTTCTTTCCCCTAGGCTCTTCTCCATTTTCATCCCTGCAGTTCTTTCAGACAGAAGCAATTATGGATCAGAGATTTGAATGTGGGATAACAATCTCCTCTGTCACCTGATGCATGCCTTTCTGCTGGAGGTGGGCTCTCTAAGTTCCTTCTCCTGATTGTCAGGCATTTCATCTAAGGTCCCTCCCTTTGAATCCTGAGAATCTCTCACAAACCAGGTTTCTGGTGCATTCTGGAGGGTCAAACAAGCCTCCTACCTCCAGAAGTAGCCTGTTTCCATTCTTTCTGCTGGCCCTGAGGGCTTCAGGCTTTTTCCTTCACCCAATACCAGATCAGGTTCACCTTTTTCCTCCTACCTCCAGTACAATTTCCCCCAAGTCCCTCCTTCCCTCTCCCCCTGTGATTACTTTTTTCTCCCTCCCAAGTAGGACTGAGGTGTCCTCTCTTGGGCCCTTCAGATTGTTGACCTTTTTGAGTTCTGTGAACTTTATTGTGGGTATTCTGTACATTTTTGCTAATATCTACTTATTAATGAGTACATACCATGCATGTCCTTTGGGGTCTGAGTTACCTCACTCAGGATGATATTTTCTAGTTCCATTCTTTTGCCTGCAAAACTCATGATGCCTTCCTTCTTAATAGCAGAGTAGTCTTCCATTGTGTAAATGAACTATATTTTCTGTATCCATTCTCCTGTTGTGGGACATCTGGGTTGTTTCCAGCTTCTGGCTATCACAAATAAGGCCATTATGAACATAGTGGAACACAAGCCCCTGTGGCATGCTGGGCTTCTTTTGGGTATGTTTCCAAGAGTGGTATTGCTGAGTCTTCAGGTAAATCTATTTCCAATTTCCTCAGCAACTTCCAGTTTGATTTCCAGAGTGGTTGTACAAGTTTGCAATCCCATTAGCAATGGAGGATTGTTCTTCCTACACATCATCACCAACAAGTCTTGTCACCTGAAGTTTTGATCCTAGCCATTCTGATTGGTATAAGGTGGAATCTCAGGGTGGTTTTGATTTGCATTTCTCTGCTCAATAAGGACTTTGGACATTTCTTTAGACCCTTCTTAGCCAGTTGAGATTCCTCTGTGATGAATTCTGCGTTTAGTTCTATACCCCATTTTTTGATTGGGTTGTTTGTTTTTTTGGTGGTTAGCTTCTTGTGTTATTTATACATTTTGGATATTAGCCCTCTTTCAGATGTGGGGTTAGTGAAATTTTTTTCTCAATCTGTAGGTTGCTGATTTGTCTTATTGACTATTTTCTTTCTGGAGAAACTTTCCAGTTTAATGAGATCCCACTTATCAATTGTTGATCTTATATTATGAGACATGGGAGATCTGTATAGGAAATATCCCCCATGCCAGTGAGTTCAAGGCTCTTTCCCACTTTCTCTTCTATTAGATTTAGTGTATCTGGTTTTATGTTGAGGTCCTTGATCCACTTGTACTTGAGCTTTGTACAAGCAGACAAATATTTTTCCATATTTATGGAAGATGCTTTATTTTGTTCATTGTATATTTTTGGCATCCTTGTCAAAGTTCAACTGTCTGTAAGTGTATGGCTTTATTTCTGGGTCTTCAATTATATTCCATTGATCAATGTATAGCAGCTGAAAGAATTAGATGCAGATATTGGCACCCAACCAATGGACAAAAGCTGCTGACACCTGTGATTGTATTAGGGAAAGGTTAAAAGAATCTGAGGAGGAGGGTAACCTTGTAAGAGGACCAGTAGTCTCAATTAATCTGGATCCCTGAGATCTCTCAAACACTGGACCACCAAACAGGCAGCACACACCAGCTTACATGAGGCCCCCAACACATATACAGGAAAGGACTGCAAGTTCTGTATTCAATCAGAGATGATGCACCTAACTCTCAAGAGACTGGAGGCCCCAGGAAGTTTAGAGGTCAGGTGGGGTGGCAAATTGAGGAGTGGGGATATCCTGGTGGAACAGTAGTAGGGTGGATGGGAGAAGGAATAAAATCTGGAATGTAAGTAATAAATAATTTTTGAAAAGAAAAAAGTCCTTTGGACGGTGAAGAAGCACATGTGTCATGGCTCTCTGCAGAGGATCATTTCAGTAGAGGTGCAATAGCTAAAGGATGAAGATATGCACAGTAAAGTGGTAGGAGTATAAGCCATTGAACCGCAAAGAACTAGTAGATTGTAATGATATAGCACGTTCTGCACTGAATGTCTCTCTAAGTATTTAAAATCACAGGGTTAATTTCCAATACTTAGAAAAATCTAGATACACATCTTTCCAAAAACCATGAACAATAGATACTAAGACATTACATAATGTTGGGCATCACTAGAACCAAAGTGTGTATACTTTGATAACAAAGAACTGCAATGCTTCTTTCCATATTTTTATTCTTTAATGAAGTCATATACAAATTGTGTTGGAAAATATTTCTATAAGAAAGTATATGACTATGTTTTTCAGTTGCTTATTTCAGTATTGCCATTTATTTACTACAATATATGACCATAACTTCCTTGTAGTCACTCTTCTCTGTCTGATAAGGATAATTCAAAAATAACAGCTTATTAATTCTTTAAGAATGTAATATTTTACTTTGAACATATTCACTTCTTCTTCATCTCTCCGAAATTCCAGACCCCCATTTCATACATGCCCAATTTTGTGACCTATATTTTAAATGACCAAATCTCATTAGTCCTACCTATGTTTTGACTATTATGTAGCATGCACTGTAGGTTGTCCAACCTACCAGGGGACACACCCCTAAGAATATGAATTTTCCACCTTTTAGCTGCTACTCATTACCATTAGCTCCTCTATTAAATGTGAAATATTGTATCCACCTTCCCTCTCCATCTTATTATTTAGTGCAGTGGTTTTCTCAACCTGTGTATTGTAACCCTTTTGGAAAATCTCTATCTCCAAAAATGTTTTCACTAGAATTCATAACTTAAGGACTCTAGCAGGCCCAAGGATGACAAATATGTTCCTAGCAGGTTTTGCCTTTTTCTAGTTCCTGTCCCTAAATCTAGCCACTAAGATCTATTCCATTATTTTCCTCTGCCTGGCTCATTCAGAAAGCTGATCACTAAGGTTCATCTATCAAAACATCAAAGTCTAAAAACCAAGTTCATTCTTTTGACTGCCCTAATTGAAATACTCAGCTCAAACAATTACAGGCATCTCCTTTTCCCCCATTAAAATTAATATTTGCAAAGACTTGTTACTATATCTTTCTGATTCATCTACCTTGTCTCTTTGCCTTCCTTAAAATGATCTCTATTGGTTTGGATTATGTTTGGAAATTGGTGTTGGGATGTGGTCTGTGCTTAATCTAGAGGGTCCAGAGGAGAGCACCGTGTAGTATCAATTCCTTGTAATAACAGTAGCAAAATTATCTCTATGAAGTAGTAATGGAAACAGTTTTATGATTGGAGGTTGCCACAACATAATAAACTGTATTAAAATGTTGCAGCTTTAGGCAAGTTGAGAATATTGCTTTAATACAACATTATGTTTTTGTGTCAGTTTAACATAGGCTAGTATCATCTGAGAGGAGTCACCCCAACTGCAAATCGGCACCCATATGACTGGACTGTAGGCAAGTCAGTAGAGCCCTTTTTAATTACTGACTGATATGGATGGGCTCAGCCAATTATAGACAATGGCATCTCTAGGCAGGAGGTCCTGGGTTTTGTAAGAAAGCAGGCTGAGCAATTCATGAAGAGGAAGTCACTAAGCCACATCCCACCACAGCCTCTGCATCAGTTGATGCTTCCAGGTTCTTGGCCTGGTTGAGTTCCTGACCTCACTGCTTTTATGATGAAATGTTATATAGAATTATGACTAAAATAACCTCTTTACTTCCTTAGGTCTTAGTGTTTTATTAAGGCAACAGTTACCCTAACTCAGACAGCTGCTAGGAAAACAAACAACTTTCTCTTTACACTCATGGGATACATTCAACCCTTAGTCCTAGCCCTTCTAACAGAAACTTCACAGAACATATATTCTAACAATATTAAAAACTCTGAGCAGTCTCTTTTTCTGTTGCTCTGAACCATTTCATACACTAGAAGTCTGTCTTCAACTTTCAAGTCAGTCCACATTGTGTACACAGTTAAATTGCTAGATTAGTTCTTGACTGACACAGAACATACTAGCTGGGTTAGTGTCCAGAGAGAAGTAGTTCTATTTTTCAGGAACTATGGTATTCCATAATGGGATCTCTTACCCAGATTTAATAGATATTATTTTATTTGAGCTTTGAATATTTGAATATTCAAATTTGAATATTGGAACTCCAAAGTCATTTTCACAACAACATTAACAACATCCCTCATAAATAGTGCTTTTGTAGAACATTCTAATCTTCTGACATATGTACTAGTGTAACATGGATACCTCCTCTGCTAAAACCAAAGTAGTCTTTTTCATGAAGCGATTTCAGTGAAATTACTGTTGATACCAAGAACCCTCTTCCTATCTTCATAGCAGACTCATTGTATGTTCCTCAGATCAATTACAGATTTTCATATTTTCTCCTTATTAGAGGCTGTGGTTATCATCTTGTACTATTCATATTGTTGTCTTCCAACAACAAAGTCTGTCTTGGAAAATTCTTGTGATTATTCTTTCCTAGAATTCCCACCAAGTCATTCTGGAAAACCAAGTCAGTTTTGAAAAATGAATCACTTGACAGTGCTTATTTTTATGTTCAATAACATGACGTAGAAGGTTTCAAATAAAACTGACATATTCAATGCAAGGTTAAATACAGTTGGTTTTGGTCTTAATAGATGTACTTTCCTTCTTGAATAGTAGTTACATTTGGCACTCACAGTACATTCTCCACAATCAGTCTTCAATCAGTACTCCATATGCTATTTTCTGCAACCACAGAGTCAATAACAGACATTGGAATTCTTCCTAAAAGTCATGGACAAGATACAGAGAATAAGTGACTGCTAAATTCTCAGCCCTAAAGAAAACATTTACTCAATCTCCTCTAAGGCTCAGGGAACATTTCAGAAGAGGAAAGGCCGCACACATAATAGCCAAAGAATATGGTGAAGGGCATTAACTTCATTCTCTAAACTTCATACCAGCCATTTGCTGACAATTGTGATTCCTTGTTCTAAATCTACACAAGACAGATCCTGTCAACTACAATTATGGAACAGGAAAGGGTTAATGATGCTGTAGCCCTCACTGCTGAACAATTAGCTACTGACAGTTTTTGGCTTCTGAGGAAATCCTTGTCTGGAGGTGTGTATTCAATAATGATCTCACCAAGACCCAATGTTCATCTGTAAAACCTGAGCCACACAGATCATCCTGCTTAAACTCTGCTTCCCAAACAATACAAAACACAAACAGATTATAAGGAGGTGTACTAGAGAAGAAAGTGTGGGTTTTATATATGGTAAAATACAGTATTATGTATAGTAACATTATAGTATTGTCAAATAAAACATTTAATTCACAAGAATCAAATAATATGTAAGTGAAAACAGATATTTTTCTTTTTTCATAATTTATTTTTATAATCACATTGCAGCCCAATAGCAATCCTCATCTCTTCTCTCCTCCAAATCTGGCCCTGACAAATCCCTTCCCCCATTACTCCCTCCCCTTTTCCTAAGAGAAGAGGAAGACTGCCTTGTGTACCACTCACCCTTGGACATCTAGTCCCAGCAGGACTAAACATCTCCTCTCCCACTAAGCCCCAGCCAGGCAGTCCAGCTAGAGGAAGAGTATCTAGTAGCAGGCAAGAGAGTCAGAGACAGTCCCCTGCTCCAATTGTTAAGGGACCTTTATGAAGACCAAGCTGTACATCTACAGGAAATGTTTGGAGAGCATAGGTTCAGTCCCTATATGCTATTTGGTTGGTGGTTCAGTTTCTGTGAGATCCCAGGGGCCCAAGTTAGTTGACTCCATATGTCTTCTTGTGGTGTCCTTGACCTCTCTGGCTTGCTTATTCTATCCCCTACTCTTCCACAACACTCCGTGACCAACACCTAAAGTTTGGTTATGGTTCTCTGCATCTCTCTCCATTAATTGCTAGATAAACCCTCTCAGGACCCCAGCTGAGATTCCTACCATTCAGGACATAGAGACTGATGGGAAACCTCCTGTAGCCAGACAGGACTCCCAATAGAAGTAGGGGGACATCAACCCACCCAAAAAACCTTCAACCTAAAATTTGTCCTGCTTACAAGATGTGCAGGGATCAAGATGGAACATAGATTAAGGGAACAGCCAACCAATGACTGGCCCAACTTGAGACCCATTCAATGGGTAGGATCTAACCCCTAAAACTATTAATGATTATCTGCAATGCTTGCAGACAGGAACTGAACATATTTCTCTCCTGAAAAGAGATATTTTTCTATCCTTAATTTTAAGGCAAAGAATAATAGGAATCATTTTAGTAAGGAAATGATGTACACAAATTCTACTAAGCTTGAAAATGTACAAAGGGTTTAGAAAAAAATAATCCAATTAAACTGTCATTAAAATAACATAGCCCTTGGAAAATACATTATCATGCAAAGCAGAACTAAAGCATCCACTGTGACCATTGCTTCTTGGTTTTCAGGAAAGAAATGTTATTTGCTTGTGGTTTGATTTTATCCCTGGCTTATCATTATATAGTTATAAAAACAACTACTAGTACTATTACATGAATTATCCAGTTACTTAGAGGTTGTTTTTTTTTTAATAACTTTCTTCAATTTGAATGTCCCCATGTAAGAAACTTAAAGAGCATAACTTCAAATATAGAAAGTATTAAATACCTGCTTGTATCTGATAAAATCCAATTTCACATGTAAGTATCTTACAGTATTTTATTCACTTTGTGCATATGATTTCAAACATTTACAAAGTTAACACTGCTAGAAAACACAGGAAAAAACTGTTCATGTTCAAAGAAATCTCCCCACTCACTTTCTATTTCTATGACTTTACCTGCTACAATAAGCATGTAAGAAAGATCATGTATATTTTGCTTCATGTACTTGGATTATTACTCCTAACGTATGATCCCTGAGTTCACCCATGTGATCACAATTTAGATGATACCCTGATTCCTGAGGCTGGTTGACATTGTGTGTGTGTGTGTGTGTGTGTGTGTGTGTGTATGTGTGTGTAACATTCATTGCCTTACCTACCTACTCTTTGTGTTTAGTTCTTGGCTGTTTCAAAGAATACTAAGATTAATGTTGGTGTAGGTGTTTATGGAAAAGTACTCAATATGGAGTTTGTTTTTCATAGGGAATGTCTTTTGTTTTCCCATTTTAAGGTTATATATTCCATATTTAAATAAAAAAGCAAGGACTACTGATTGACAGCCCTACCCTCAATATATACATTCTCTTTTCTCCATATTCTCACAACACGAGGGACTGCAGAGAAAAGAAAGATGTTGGTTTCATGGCTCTTCCCAGCACCATAGTTAGAGTTAGCAACTATGTATTGAATATTTCAAAATCTTCAAGAGAGGATTTACATGTTCTTCCCATAAAGAAAGTACTTGATGTAAGTGATATGTTAATCCTGATTTTATAACTTCAGGATGTGTACATGCCTGAGGACCTCATATCTGTATTGTATAAACCTATCTAGTATATATCAGTTGAAAAAAATAAAACTCTATCTTCAAATAATATATAAGTCAGATAAACTATAAAAATAGTTTAATATAAATAAATTATGAAACTAAGTATTACATGTTGAAATTTTCCTATGTAGATTATTAATTATTCTAGGGCTTAACATATCATAATTGTTTGAAAATGTTATGGATTTTCTAAACATCGGTAATTTCAAACATACAAAAATTATCTATAAAAGTAATTAGATGATAAATCCACATATTTTGTGCATAACTAGTATGTTTATCATTCTTAGTATGATGGCAAACAAGGTTCATCCACTTATTTCCCATGGGTTTATATTAACATGACCATATGTAGGAGCTGTAAAGCCATCAGTTATTTGTACCTTTAAGAGTACATTTCTCTGCTCCCTGATAGAAAACAGAAAGTGAGAGTAATGAAGCAGATAGCAAACATACTTGTTTATATAAACAAAGGAGAGAACAAAGAATGTCTAAGATAGATAGTTTTTGTGTTTCACTCAGCAGCCTGTGGTACTTTGGAGCTTGAGACAAACAAAGAAACAAAACACTTAAAGGAAATGTATGCTCTGAGACATACTACCTCAGGGTTCATTTTCATATAATACCAGCAATTCTTATTTTAAACAGTTTTACCATTCTAAAATATATAGCTCCAGTGTTTGATAAACCAGATTTGGTGAATAATCATAATACTTATGGACCTACACTGGGTATAAATGGTGATGTCATTTAAAGTAGTCTTGAAGCTGCCTTTGTGGCCTGTTTTACAGCATCATTAAACACTAGAGTTTATATAATGTTTTTATGTTTCTGCCTCTCTTAGGTTGCTCATAGAAGTTGAATGATTATATATTAGGTTTCCTGCTGACTGTAATATAACTTAATGGTATTTATTTATTTTTAAATTTTAACTAATAAAAGCATATTTGAAGTAAGTGTTTGAAGTAAGGATGTGTAATTATATACATTTAATTTACCTGAAATATTTATTATATATTAAGGAATTCAGCAAGATATGCTTATATATTTTGTAAAATGGAAAACAAAAAGTTTTGTTTTGTTTTGCTTTGCTTTGTTTTGTAATTGAGTTTAACCAGGGCCATCTGTGAGTCCATGGGTTTGATTCTGAATCCTCATAACCTGGTGAGCTCACAAATGGATAGTCAGCTAAAAACATTGTTTCCCCCCAAACTACATGGATCTACTAGTTTAGCAGGTAGGGGAAAGGTCATGTAAGCCCTTCTCACATCTAATCCTGGGTCCAATATTGACAGGCCAGTTTTGTTGAGGCCTAATGGGCTATACCTCAGCTATGGAGCGATCAGGATTACAGTGACTTTATCAAGTCTAGAAGACAGCATTTTTTGTAGCCCTTCTCCCTGTCTTCTGGCTCTGACATTCTTTCCCCACTCTTGTGATCCTCTGAGTTAATCAAGTAAAGTGACATAAATATTATCAGTGCTAGCCTTGAACCTTTAAACATTTTGATTTTCTTGGTAACATTCTCAATCTTAATTATTATGTTCTGTGTATGAAAAAAATAAGCAATTTGTTTTTCTGCAATTTTTAAATTGTAGAGTATACAGATGGTAGAGGGTGAGTGCAATTAAAATGAATTTCATACATGTATGAAGTGTATATTAGTTCAGAGTAGTATTTCAAATGTGAAACTACATGTCATGTCTGCTAAGATTTCAATGTCTTTCTTTTTAGTAATATAATAACTACATAATATTTAAACAATGTTCAGAAAAAGATGAGGTAAAGCTAAACTTATAAACTATACATACATAAAGAAAGAGAAAATTGATCTTTTAGAGGACTCAAATTTTATTCTCAACATCCACGTGTGGCAGCAAACAACCACCAAAACATCAGCCAGAAAAGATCTTGTCCCTCTGGCTTCAACCAACACACACACACACACACACATACACACACATGCACACACACACAATTTTTTAAAAATTCTTTTTAAAAGAGATATGAACACATAAGTTCAATAGTTTTATAATATTCATAAATCCTACCATTTTCTATTTAGGACCTAGTTAATAATTTGTTGCTTTATTAGCTCACTGCATATGACCTAAAACTTGGAATATCTAGTTACCTCTCTAGCTTCCTCCATATGAAGGGTTAAATAAGAAAGAACATGGATGGGGCTTTAAGTTGAGATGGAGAGTAAGGTCAATGCATAAAGAGAAGGTGGAAAGAGAGACCAAAAATATTAAGGATGTCTGATAAAACCTCAAATTCAATATTGATTTAAAACAATACATTATATATATATCCTATGTGTACCTTAACTAGAGTTATGTTGTTTGCAATGACATTTCCCACAATAGTCAAAGGTGATTTAACAAAAGGTAACAAAATAATCTAGTACACAATAACGAAATTGTCATTAAGTTACTCTTTCATTGTACTTAATAAAAATCTATTTTTCTTTCATTCTGATGCCAAGCATGATTTGCTTTGACATGGTAAGGTAGAAACATTGAACAAAATCCTCAGGGTAGAGTACTCAGTTCAAAGGCAAAACTCTCACATAATTCGCTGAAATTTTTGCCAAATTCTTCAGTTAATTTCTCTTTATTTATAAAATGGTATAGATTCTCTATTACTCTCTAGTCCCTACAAAAGTATTATACACATTGACTGATTTAAGACACGACAAGGCATAGTACAAAAAGTATCTGATAGAGGAAAAATGTGTCATTCTGACACATTTGGGAGAGCCTAGCCTGATGTTAGTACTTGTGTAGTTTTCTCCTTTCTAAATGTAAGACAACATGTGAGGGGTACAATTTTATGTGCATCCTGGCTGTTGTCACACTAGAAATGAAAGATTACCTAGGGTAGCACCCATGGCAATTTTTCACTCTCTCAATTGCAAAAAAATGACCTGCCACATTCTAGGTGTTCAATAAATATTTGCCAAGTGAATAGATGACATTATGGTGCAGCCCTTCCACCTAATATTTCAGTGTCTGAGAGACATTCTTAGCAATTTCCACTTGTGTGATGCTGTTGAATTCCTCCAGCCTCCTGAATGAGCATATAGGAAATTATTAGACCCATATCAGAAAGCCTCTGATTTATAATTTTATTTACTGTCAATTCTGTTAACTAGCCACATATAGATCAAAAGTTATTAAATGTAAAAATATGGCAATATACAATCTTTATGTTTTCAATTTCAGTCCATTTTAAGTAACAGAACAAAATCATCCCTCAATCCACCATGACTTAGTTGTGTCCTCGGCAAGTCATCAAATAGCCATGTATATTATCAGTGGCAAATATACTTAACATTTTTAGTATTCAAGTGAGATTGACAGAATGCAAAGTTCCTTCACAAAATGTCTCTGCTGTTCACCCTACCCATGCTCATTATGAGGCAATGTACCAGCCAATATTGTCAAAAAGCAGTGAATGCATAAAAATGAGATGGTTAGAGACACAGAGCACACTTTTTAAACTTCAACTGTCAAATATTACAATTATTATAATTTGTTTTTAGTATTTTTTCATGGGTCATTTATATTTATATGATTTTATAAATATACTTTATACTTCTGATTATATTTATATGTTTTATGGTGACCAGTGATATTCAATATCCAATTAATGGCTCTTCTCTGGGCTCTTGCTCTTTCTGTAGTTATTAATTAACTTGGATTTTCATTTATAGTTGTGACTTTGTGATATTTCCTCAACTAGCCTTCCCTATTAGGAAGTGAACTTCTGCTGTCATACAAATGCCCTGCTTGGTAGTAAAAATGTGCTAGATGTATACAATGAAATTATATTCACCTATACATAATTAAATATGCAAATAAATGAATTGAAATTAAGTATACTATGCTGAATACAGTAACTCAGACGTTCTTATTTATGGTTATGTGCTCTGAAAGTTTAGATGGTAGCATATGCCATTGATTTTCCCCAGAAATAAGGGAAATAAAATAGGTCCATTGGAGAAAACTCCAGAGAGAAGAAGCCAGATAGAACACAGGTGCCATAGATAGAGAAATGGGCAAATAGTAATTCTTATAGAGCAAGTGAACAGAGGAATACAGAGGCACAGAGAGGAGGAAGAAAACATACTAAATATATTGAAAAATAATGGATCATGATTTTTCTCTTTATTTAATGTTATTGTCTTGCCTGTTTATTGGAATTGATTTTATGGCAAAAATTAAATTGCAAGGAATCTTCTCTCAGAAAATAACATTCCGTGGGTTATAACAGCAAAGTAGTGAAAACCATCTAAAAACCATCTACTAAGAACTCAGTAAATACGTTGCAATGCATCTACAAAATAATAAGGTTTACAATAAGCATGTTGATATTTTTCTTTAATAATATGACTTTTGTCTAGTCTGAAAGTATTGATATATAAAATTTTAATTAAGCAACTGAAATTCATAATTAAAATATGTGTTTTTACTTATGTTGCTTTAAAGATTAAAATTTCAGGAAAACTTACTGTCATTTATGACATTTCTTCCATTTGTGAACATATGTCTTGAGAACAGTCAAATATTTTATTCATTTATGCAAGGCATATATATTAAGTATTCTCAGATATGGGATCAAAATTATATTAGGAAATTTTTTTGTAAAAAAAAAATTACAATTTTTTTAAAATTAAAATCATAAAATTTTGTCACAATTGCTTCACTGTGGTAAACTTAATTGATGAAATAAATTCACTATTGACAAATACAAATGCCACTGAAAGAGTGAGAATAGATTTAAACATGTATGCTTTGGGCTACTAGACAAAACAAAAGAGATGTGGAATTTAACGTTCTGTAGATGCAATAACTAGAATCAGGTCAAAAGCATATTCAAACAGAATGGAGCAAAATAGATGCATTTTAATGATAAATAATCCCATGATTTTTATTTATATTTTACTTTGTCTATTTGCCTCATTTGAGATAATCTCATACCTTGTAGCTCAGATTGTCCTTGAATTTGAAACATCATCCAGGCTTACCACTAACTCAGGATCCTACTGCCACAACCTCACCAGCATTGGTTTTCTTGCCATAGAAAGCCATACACAAATAATCTTTTTATAGTTAAAGTGCACAGTTTGAATTCTCTGTGAATGATGGAGGAAATGAAAAGATCCACTCAAAATACTATCATTCAAGATGTATATGTTAAATATTTTAAAGTTTATTTTGCTTGGTCAAAAGTGGGAAAAAAATGTGCCTGAAAGTAGTTTCATTCTCAAAGAACAGTATGTGACTTGCACACCAGTAAAACAAGCGTTTCCTTTTTGTATGATGTACTGAAGCATATATAATTTATAAAATCTAACACTTGGGAAAGATCATGAAGTTATCTCATTCATGACTCTGTTTTATATCAATCTCCATTTATTTCATTTTTAAAAAAAGGAATAAAGAGACATTATCATATGTCTACTTACTCACGTTATTTCCTATATGTCTTGATTTTAATTCATTCTTCTTGTTTTATAAATGAATTATATTACCCACAAGTTTCTATCATTATTTTCTGTTTTTCCTTCTTAAGAATTCTAGGACTTGACTTTCCCGTACAGGGACACTAAGGAAAGCAATCAACTGCTGCTTTAATGCCATCAATAAACTTTTCTTCATGATTCTTCACACATAGCAAATAAAATCACGTTGCTACATATTTTTTGTTTGTTTGTTTGTTTGTTTTGAGACAGAGTTTCTCTGTGTAGCCCTGGCTGTCCTGGAACTCACTCTGTAGACCAGGCTGGCCTCAAACTCAGAAATCTGCCTGCCTCGAACTCAGAAATCCACCTGCCTCTGCCTCCCGAGTGCTGGGATTAAAGGGGTGTGCTACCACTGCCCATCTGCTACATCACTTTTTGAATGTGTTATTGCTGAACGTATTAATAAAGAAAAACCGGTGGCACAGCCATTCCCTAGAGAAAGGTGAAAGTCAAGAAGCCAACACAGCTGTATGACAAAGTACTAGCAAAGCTGAGACACACGCTGCAATCCTTGACCTGATGCCCTTTACTTTCTGTTCGAGTCTCTAGGTGTTCCACTCTTGGGGTCTATTAGCAAAATGATTCACCCATGTCTTCTATGACAAAACTGTTATTGTATTCCCCTGAGAAAGTCTTGAAGGTACTACCCCATGTTGTCAAGGAAGTAACTTAGCTGACCCTAATTGGGAGTCTTCTCTGTGCCTTGCAGATTGTTATCTGTCCCTAAGTAACTTCATGTAACAAAATATTTGAAATAGTTGGAACTCAGAGGAGGTTGACAAGGTTCAGAAGAACTGGAGAAATGACAGCAGATCAGAGCACAGAAATCCTTTTACAGTATATTTAGAATTTCTTAGAATTAATTAGTACCCTACAGAATACTAAGTAAGAACTCAGAAACAAAAGCTAGGATGACCAGGATAATACAATAGCATGTATAGGTGGAGCAAGAAGCATGTAAAAGAATGTAAGAAGAATAAGACAATAGGATTGGTCATTCTTAGAGGGACTAGCATACACCAGGTTGCTGTAATGTTAGTTAATTTAGAAACAAAACAATTCGTTTGTTAAACAAATTCTTATAAGATTCTTATAAATACAAATAACAGCTACAATGATTCATAAACCTAAGTTCTCAGACTTAAGGAAACTTGCAAGTGATATGATTGACCATTAAAAGTCAATAATAGCATCCTGCCTACAGCACGGTGAATCAGGTGAATCACTTGGACTAACTTGGATTCTATCGATTTTCTATCTAAGTATCTTGAAATCACAAAGTGTGCTTTGCTCAAGAACAGACAGTTATATGCTTGATTGTTTAAGTTAAAATGATTTGTAGAAAAAATCAGGATATGGTGTTGATGATAATAGAATCTTTCTACCTGTGCTTAACCTGCAACCCTGTGAATACTAGAAAAGTATGCCAGGACAAAATTACATGAGTGTTTTTGAATCTGTATAAATAAGGAAAATTTCTGATTGTTAATCAGTCAGAGTTGCAAAGAGTTGTTATCTGACTCAACCATCTCCTTGCCTAGTTACTTACATGCTCTCTAGAACCCATTAACAGCTGGAGCTGGGCCCCCGTTAATAGAAGAACAGTCATTACATAGGTAGCCTTGTTATAGCATTTCCATGTATTGATTCATTGAGACTGTATTTGTTGAATTCATAATAATCATCTTCAAAGAGATCATTTGATTTAGACAAATATAAAAACATTAAAAATAAGAAATGACAGTGATATATTCCAACAAAGAAAGCCAACATAGTTTATATTGATGTCAGAAAGTTGTAATAGTGTCAACAGATAAGTTGCTTCTTTTATGAATATTGAAATTTAGTAAATCCAAATTATTTGTGGCTATATTAAAGATAGACAGTTAACAAAGGAAATATATATCTATATATTTACAATTCTATATTAAGTGTTTTATGCTGAGAAATACACAAATTAGATGTGAAAATATTTAGTTAATTTTTCCCTATTGTACAGCAGACACAATTTTTCTCTACCATGGTTTTGGGGTGGTTTATAATTTCTTTTTCATTATTTCCCAACTATACATAAAAGTTCAAGTGTATTCCAGGCACATAAAGAGCAAATGCAGATTTTTTCCTCTGAGAGTTTAGAGATATAAATACAATATATTATTCGAATGTAAAGAAACACTCAGACATTCATTCTCAACTCAAATCATCTTTATATAAAGCATTTTTAGGAAGACACATCTGTACCTTTATTTCCAGAAAAAGTTGTGGCTTAAGGAAACATGTGTTTGGTGGAGAGGATTAGCTCCCTGTGAGAAATTAACTATAAATTAATTACAAAAAATTTGGACTGACTGAATCATATAGCAAAATATTAGAGGATGTGACAGGTGATAGAGTATGTGTTGAACTAACTCTACTATGTCTGTAGTTATAATATTTACTAAATAAGTGAGTTTGATATTAATCAAAGCAAATATATTAAATACTTTTTACACATTTTTAGAGAAAATATATTTATGTTTTTTCTAAATATGGAACCAATATGAAAGTCAGTTTGTTATGAAGGAGTATTCAGTAGGCTACACTAACATCTTTAATGTTATTATAGGTCTCAATATTTCTATAAGTAAGATATTCATAAAGGATTTGAAAAAGAAATAAATTTGTTAAAAATCCTGATAGCTTATAACTTTTAGTCTTATAGCATCATTTCTATATATCATCAGTGTTTTCAACAATGATGAATTTATCTTTTGTTGTTTCTACTCACTACTGTTGGGGTTTGGTCTGTTACTATATGTTATAATGCTCAATTCTGTATCACAAGGTCTAGTTTCCTCAAAAGGAATGAATTCTCATGTAAGCCAACTTTTGTTGTGCAAACCTTGCTCTTTAATTTAAAACTATTCATTAATAAAGGTTCCTACAGCCTGTAGCTGGACAGAAGAGCAGTAGGCAGAGCTTGGGTTTCTGGGCCTGGGGGTCTCAGGAGAGACTATGAGGAGGAGAGGAAAGAGAAAGGAAGTAGGAGGGTACCATAGGGTAGGTCGATTTTGAGTACATGGTTTGTTGTCAAAGGGGTGGCCAATGAAATAATTTAATTGGGGCTTGTTTACAGTTTCAGAGATTTAGTTCATCATCACAATGACAGAGATCATAGTGGCAAGCAGGCAGATATGAAGACTGAGAATTTAAGAAATCTAAATCTGGATCCACAGGTGGTGGTAGCAGCAACAGTAGCAGCAGCAGCAGCAGCAGCAGCAGAGATATAGAGATAGAAAGATAGGTATAGAGAGACAAAGACAGAAAGACAGATAGACAGACAAATATTAGGCATGTCTGGGGCTTCTAACACCCCAAAGTGCATTTCCAATGACATTCCTTCTCCAACCAGGCCACACATCCTAATCAATTCAAGTGCATTCATTTTTCCATGAGCCTCCACACCCAACTCTATGGCTCTTACAATCGATCTTCCCTGTTTTCCTCAAGGCTCTCTCATACTTGAAAGGAAGAAGTGTGATATAGAATGCACATCTAAAGCTAAGAATTCCATAATACCTTATTGTGTACTACTTGATTAGTGTTTGGTTTCTTTTTCTTTTTCTTATTGGTTATTTTATTTACATTTCAAATGTTATCTCCCCATCCCAGTCTCCCCTCCACAAGGCCCCTACCTCATCCTCCCTCCCCTGCCTCTATGAGGGTGCTCCCCCAAATGCCCACCCACTTCTTCCTCAGCAGTTTAGCATTCCCCAATCCTGTGTCATCAAGCCTCCACAGGACCAATGGGTTCTCCTCCCAATGATGCCAGATATGGCAATCTTCAGCTACATATCCAGCTGGAGCCATAGGTACACCTGTGTACTCTTTGGTTGCTGTTTTAGTCTCTGTGAGCTTTGGGGTGTCTGGTTGGTTGATGTTGTTCTTATTATGAAGTAGTAAACCCTTTCAGCTCCTACAGTCCCTGTCTTAACTTCACCATTGGGGTCCCTATTCTCAGTCCAATGTTTGACTGTGTGTTGGCCATGCTCTGGCAGAGCCTCTCAGGGGACAGCTGACAGCTATACCCGGGCTCCTGTCAGTAAGCACTTCTTGGTAGTGTCTGGGTTTGGTGTCAGCAGATGGGATGGATCCCTAGGTGGGCAGTCTCTGATTGGTCTTTCCTTCTATTTCTGTTCCATTCTTTGTCCATGCATTTCCTTCTGATAGGAGGAATACAGGATTAATAATTTTGAGGTGGGTGGGTGGCCCCATCCCTCAACTAGGGGCAGTGCCTTTCCACTGGATATTGTCTCTTCAGATTCTATCTTCCCTTTGTTGGGTATTTCAACTAAAGAAATCCCTTTTGGGTCCTGGGAACCTCTTGGGTCTCTGACATCTGGGACTTTCTAGTGGCTACAAGATCCCCCCTCCGCCCCCCATTCTCATGCCCCATTGCTGCAAACCTACTTTCAAACTCCTGACCCTCTGTACTTCTCCCCATCTCCTCCCATATCTGAGCTAGTCCCCCTTTTCCCTCCCCCTCTTCTCTCTGCCCCAGATCCCTCTCTCCATCTACTTCCCAGAGATAATCCTCTTTCCCCTACTGAGAAGCACTGTAGCAAACCCCAGGTTCTCTGACATGCCCCAGATCACAGGATCACAGGACTCCCAGAAGATCAGACTCTCAGGAAATCAGACACACCCAGGATCAGTGGAGCTCTGACACACTCAGGATCACAGTTGAGGCTACAACATCTTTTCCAACACCCAGTGTAACTGGGACCCCTACAGCAATCAGGGAAATAGGAATCCCATGCATGGGTTCCTTCTGGCTTGCACCTATCCCAGGTTCAGACCCAGGGGTCTGACTCCCCAGCCATTCCCTCAACACCTAGAGAAAACTTGATTCCCAGGAGCTCTGACACACCCAGTATCTCAGTATCACAGGATCACAGAATCATAGGATCACAGAGAAAACTGGACTCAGAGGAGTTCTGACATAACCAGGATCACAAGAAGGACAGCCTCCTGTCAGAGACAGCAAGTACAGTTAGTGCTAGAGATAACCAGATGGCGAGATGCAAGCCCAAGAACATAAGCAACAGTAACCAATGTTACTTGACAATATCAGAACCCAGTTTTCCAACCACACTAAGCCCTGGATATCCTAACATAACTGAAAAGCAGGATTTAGATATAAAATCCATTCTAATGAATGTGATGGAGGAATTTAAGAAGAACAGAAATAAATCACTTAAAGAAATACAGGAGAACAAGGGGAAGCCTGAAAAGAAGAAACAAATAAATCTCTTAAAGAAATACAGGAAAACACAATCAAAGAGGTGAAGGAATTGAGTAAAACCATCTAGGATCTAAAGTGGGAAATAAAAACATTAAAGATAACACAAAAGTAGACAACCCTGGAAAGTGGTCAGGAGTCACAAATACAAGCACTACCAAGAGAATACATGAGATCGAACAGAGAATCTCAGGCACAGAAGACATTGACACAATAGTCAAAGAAAATACAAAAAGCTGCTGAAAAAAAAAAAAAAAAGCAAAGATCTCCTAACTTGAAACATTCAAAAGTATCCCTAACCTAAAGAAAGAGATGTTCATAAACATACAAGAAGCCTACAGAACATGAAACAATTGGGACCAGAAAAGAAAGTCCTCCCATTACCTAATAATTAAAATACCAAATGCATAAATCAGATAAAGAATATTGAAAGCAATAAGGGTAAAGTTTCAAGTAACATATGAAGGAAGACCTATCAGAATTACACCAGATTTGACAAGAGATACTATAAAAGCCAGAAAATCTTGGGCAGATGTCATACAGACCTGAAGTGAACAAAAACACCAGCCTAGGCTATTATATCCAGCAAAACTCTCAATTACCATAGAGATAGAAACCAAGATATTCCAGGACAAAACCAAGTATATACAATATCTTTCCACTCATCCAGCCCTACAGAGGATAATAGAAAGAAAACTTCAACACAGGGAGGAAAACTGCACTGAAGAAAAAGCAATAAACTAATATTCTCACAACAAACCCAAAAGAAGAGAACCATACATGCATAATTCCACTAACAGAAATATAATAGGAAGCAACAATCATTGGTCCTTAATGTCTCTCAACATCAGTGGACTCAATTCCCCAATAAAAAGATATAAACTAGCAGGCTGGATACGAAAACAGGACCAGCATTTTGCTGCATACAGGAAACACATCTCAGTGACAAAGACAGATATTACCTCAAAGTAAAAGGCTGGAAATTTTTTTCCAGGCAAATGGTCCCAAGAAACAAGCTGGAGTAGCACCTGTAGTACCCAATAAAATAGACTTTCAACTAAAAGTTATCAAAAAAAAAAAAAATGGAAAAGGACACTACATACTAATCAAAGAAAAAATCCACCAAGAGAAACTCTCAATTCTGAGTATCTATACCCCAAATGCACAGGCACCCACATATGTAAAAGAAATATTACTAAAGCACAAAGCACACATTGAACATCACACAATAGTAGTAGGAGATTTGAACACCCCACTCTCATCAATGGACAGATCTGGAAACAAAAACTAAACAGAGACATAGTGAAACTAACAGGAGTAATGAATCAAATGGACTTAACTGATTTCTAAAGAACGTTTCAACCTGAAACAAAAGAATATACATTCTTTTCAGCAATTCACAGTATCTTCTCCAAAATTGACCATATAATTGGACACAAAACAAGCCTCAACAGATATAAGAAGATTAAAATAATCTCATGCATTCTATCAATCACCCTGGACTAAGGCTGGTCATCATCAACAACAAAAACAACAGGAAATCTACATACACGTGGAATCTGAACAATCATCTGCTCCATGATAACTTTGTCAGAGAAGAAATAAAGAAAATAAAGACTTTTTAGAATTTAATGAAAATGAAGGCACAACATGCCCAAAGTTATGGGACACAATGAAAGCAGTACTAAGAGGAAAACTCATAGCTGTGAGTGCTTCCATAAAGAAATTGGAGAAATCATACACTAGCAGTTTAACAGCAGTTTTGAAAGCTCTAGAACAAAAACTATCAAAGGAGTGTTGGGTAAAACGGCTCCAGGGTGGAGTGATGGTCCCATTCGTCCTGCCCTGGGCTCTCAGTGTCCCTTGGAGTGGTGGGAGGTGATGGAAGCTTACTTGGTTTTGTTGGGTTGGAGGCTGTGTCTGGGAGCACTGTGAGGCCTTCGGCAGGAGACTAGATGAAGGCTCCTTAGATGAAGGACTGTACCATTATTCCCCACTGTACTGGCTAGTTTTGTGTGTCAACTTGACACAAGCTGAAGTTATCACAGAGAAAGGATTTTCAGTTGATAAAATGCCTCCATGAGATCGAGCTGTAAAGCATTTTCTCAATTAGTGATCGGGGATGGGGGGTAGGGGTGGGGGGTGGGGGGTGGAGGGAGGGCCCGGCCCCTTGTGAGTGGTACCATCTTTGGGCTGGTAGTCTTGGATTCTATAAGAAAGCAGGCTGAGCAAGCCAGGAGAAGCAAGCAAGCCAGTAAGGAATATCCCTCCATGGCCTCTGCATCAGGTCCTGATTCCTGCCCTGCTTGAGTGCCAGTCCTGACTTCCTTTCCTGATGAACAGCAATTGGAAGTGTAAAGCTCAATAAACCCTTACCTCTCCAACTTGCATCTTGGTCATGATGTTTGTGCAGGAATAGAAACCCTGACTAAGACACCCATGGATGATGAAGAGAGGCAGTCCAGGGTTTCAGGGCATTTATTGTCACAGAGGAGAGTGGCATGGGTGAATCAGTACTTGGTGACATCAAGAAGGGGCGGGGTTGAAATAGTAACTGGGAAGAGGAGTGGCTAAACCTATAGGTGCCTCATTAACATGGGGATGTCTTGAGGCTAAGTGACCACGCCTCTACTTGTGGAAGGGCTTGGGAGCGTTCCCTTTATGTGACTAAATGTCACAGAACTATGGAGAGCTGGTTCTAGGAACATGGTAAATTCCTGCTGTCCCTTATACCCCCTATTGGATCCACAGGTTTTAAACCTTAGCTCAATCAGAAACTAGGCTGCCTTTCATGGTCCCACAGAGGAGTACTACTCCAAGAGGAGTAGACATACAATGAATCAACAAAACTAGGAGCTGGTTCTTTGAGAAAATCAACAAGATAGATAAACCTTTAGCCAGACTAACCAGAGGGCACAGAGACAGTTTCCAAATTAACAAAATCAGAAATGAAAATGGAGACATAACAACAGAAACTTTTGGTTTTGGTTTCTATGTTTATTGCTATGGACTGCAAAGCAGAATTCGCTCTTATGAATGTTGATGAATACCTTAATCAAAGGGTATAAAGTTAAGTCACAGAAGTTGCTTTAGTGCTATGTTCACTAGGACAGTAGCAGGAGCAGGTTCTTCTCTAACTCCTGAGAGTTGTCTAGCAACAGATCCTTAACTGATAAAAATAGTTATCTACATGAGATCTCCTTAGGGATCCACAGGTCAAAATCCTAACAGAGATGGGGAAGGGGGTAAGAAGCCCCACTCCTAGGTACGAACCTATTGGTAGGTAATAGGTCTAGGAGAGGAAGAGTAAGGTTTTTTTTTAGTTGTGAGGGCCCTGATGGGTTGACTACTTTCAATGGAGTACACATATCAAATTATATATGAACAACACAAGCTGTATCTGATAGATTATAAAAATACAAAAATAATGCACAAAGTTTTGTGCATATCAAAGTGGGGATGTATTAGAAAGTAGTGGGGGGCAGAAATAGGATCAAAATTAACTTTATGAAATTTTTAAACAATTAATAAAATGAGAAAATAATTTTAATTTATACATCTGTTACTTTTTCTTCTTTTTCAGGGTTAAAATTATTTCACCTGCTTTTAAGTTTTTAAGTTCTCAAAAAAATCTGGCTTTGGTATTTATTCCATCAGATATAATAGTTACTATTGTTTGTTTATGCATATTTAATTATTCTTTATTACATCATTAACTTTTGAGCACAGAGAAACTTAATTAAAGCCTGTCACTTCCTTCTTGCTTTAATGTAAGCAATGTAGACCTTTCATCCTGCTCATTCATCTACACTTTCATTACTTAGTGTCTTAATTTTCTTCTATTATTCTGACCCTGCCATAGCAAACATATTAAGGATCTTATCAAGTTTGTTTTCTCATTATAAATGCAATTTTCTGGTAGAGCCTATCTTATTTACATTTTATGTCCCTAAACTGGTTTCTACATCATCCCTCTTTCTTTTCTCTTTTACATATGCAGTTCATATCACTTTGGTGCCACCTTTTGTACAATATTACCAAAATAAGTTTTTTTCTTTATAGACTATTAAAAACCTAAATTTTATGTCATTATGAGTACTTGAGCAAGAAATAAACAATCCCTTTATATTTCTTTTCAAAGTTTTTATTTCTCATATAATGTATTAGTTATTATATACATTTCATTTATCATATTATAATTACAGTGCACTGCATTAAACAACTATATATGCTCACCAAGTATTCAGAATCAGAGTCAAACAATACTCCACAAGTAAGCAAAACCTGATAAAAATTATTCCTCAGTTAAATTACTCACACACACACATTATGCTTATTAAAAAGAGTATCACATTTTTCTGTATTTTAGACAGACAATGCTTTCCTAAGATATTCTTATCTTCTTTTAAAAAAAATTTTTTTTTGAGGAAGGAGGATAGCTATGTTATTTGCAGTATAAGGATAAATATTTAGAATGTACTTAAGAATAATACTAGTTTAGAAAATTGGCAATTGTAGATTCTCATCTAAGATATATGACCTCACCAGTCATGAGTAGTCAGTAAGCTTTAGAGTATCAGGCATGAATTCTCCCCTAATTGAGTGGACCTTAAGTCCAATTAGACAGCATGACCACAATACATTTTCTACTGATGCATTTTTGAGGATATTTTGATATGGCGGTCATTGCTGTACTTTGAAGTTATTACAGTTGGGTAGGCTATTGATTGTTTGCCTTCCTTGGAAGATTTTGTACCACAAACCAGTTCACTGGGAGGTAGTCCTCAGAGGAGAGGCTTCCATATCACTTTGAGCTGAATTTCTCCAAGTCCTTTACTTGAAGTCAACCTTCTGCATTAGGGGTGCACTTCAAATTCTAGGAGGTAAACAAGTACAACAGCAATAGCTTAAATTGTTTTCATAGTCTGTTGAATCACCCTGACTAACAACCACAAAAGAACTTACTAATGGAGGTTTTTTTTGATAGACTATGGCTATGGAAGAAAGCACTATCACCCCTAGTAGCATAACTGTGAGTCTACTAACTACCTACCTAACTACCTAACAAAATATGTGGATATATATTAATATATATATATATATATATATATATATATATATATATATATACACATGTACATTCCATATACATATACACATACACATACACATACATATACTTTCTATTAATGTATAACCAAAAAACAAGCAACAGAAGAAAGGATTTATTTGGCTTATACTTTCTTATCATAGTTCAACTTCAAAAAAAGTAAGGACTTGAATTCAAACAGAACACAAACCTGGAGACAGAACTTGATGCAAAGACTAAACAGGATTGCTATTTGCTAGCTTACTCAGCCTGCTATCTTATAAAACTGAGGGACACAAACCCAGGGATGGTCTTACCCAAAATGTACAGATCACTCCTACATCAATCACTAACTATGAAAATGTCCCAATAGGCTTTGATGCATCTAATCTTATGGAACTTTGTTATCAATTGAGGCTTCCTCCTCCATGATGACTCTAACTGGCTTCAAGCTACTGGGTCCAAAGTTACAGTCCCAAAAACCTTGGTCATATTTTCAATTCTTGTTATAATTATGATTTTTTGAATAAATTTTTACAGTTAGCAACTGTGTGTGAGAATGAGAGCTGTCTCAGACAGAGCCGAGTCCTCCATTTCCAAGTCCAGCTCAGGCTAGCTCTACTCTATTATAGTGCCAAACTTCTCTACTTCCCCTTAATTTGAAGTCTTCTTTTCTGCCATCTAGAATTTATCCTACTCTTTGCCTTTCAGATATTGTGAGTACCTTCTATTTGAAACAATTTGTTTTATGTTAAAATTATTTTAATTGAATCAAAATTTTAATTCTTATATTAAATTGAAAACTGATTAAATAACAGTTTAAGAATACAACTTCTATAATCCTTAATTCAATAATTATTCTAAATAATGAAACTGGAACAGAAATGCTAGCATTAGATTGCATTATTTTGATCCATTGCACTGTTTTGGGACATTAAAAGAAATTTTGAAAAACAAACCTAAAAATTATTCCATTATTTAATTTATTTATACTAAGGTCAAGAAATGTGTGTTTATATTCTCTTTTAAAATTCAGTTGATATTTTTTATAGTACTGACTTCATATTCTCTCCAATTTAATGGGCTTTAAATCTATTTAGAGAGTTGTAGGTTACCCATGAGATGTAAGTGACAGTATTGAATCACAGGTGATATCTTGTCATGCAGTTCATTGTTGTGATTCATGGGCATCAAGCTGGGAAAGAATATTAATTTTTATTTTTCTCCATAGGTAGCTTTCTTAGTAACTTTAAATACTACAAGAGCTATAAATTCTTCATGGAAAACAGCTACCATCCTAGTTCCATCTTTATTCTTTCAATTTCTGTTTGAAGTTCATGGTATCTTCAACAATAGAGTCTTAGAAGCAATCTGGGGCAATGGAAATATTCTTTCTTTGAGTTTATTTTGGACTCCAAAGACCAGCAACATGAAAGGAAATGTCCCATGCACAGCAATGGAGTTGTTAGATATTCTATGCCTCTTGGGGAGTAAATTATCACCCTAATTAGAGGAGGTAAATTATTTACATATGTACACACACACACACACACACACACACATATGCACACATGGATAGGACTTGTGCTTAAGCTGTTTCCCTGTGTCCTTGTCAGTCTTTCTTAGCATTCTTTATTCCTTCTTTCCGTTTCCTTCTGTTCCTCCCTCTCTCCCTGATTCCCATTTAAAGCTTCTCTCATTTTCCCCATTCTTCCCTTCATTTCCCCCCTTTTAATATCTTCTTCTCTAGAGCTTCTTCTACACCTTATTCTCTTCCTGTTCCCCCATAAAAAAAAAATTAAAAAAGAAAGAAAGAAAAATTTTTCTGGTGGACTAATTTGCTTTCCATTGTGGTAATAACGCATCTTTATCAAAAGTAATTTTTGGATGAAATCATTTGTTTGGCTTACTTGTCCCTATTACAGTTCATCATAATGAGGAGTAAAGACAGGAACCCAAGACAAAAACCGAGATGCAGAATCTTAAGCAGAGATTGTAGAGGAGTGCTGCTTATAGAATGCTTCTCATTACTTTTTTTAGAGTCTAATTCTAATTACTATTATGAGCTATCTAGTTATACATTATATTATATGTACACACACATGATATACGGTATAGAATATGTGTGTTATGGAATGACTAAGTAAAAGTTAGGTTGAAGACCTCAAAGTGGCCTTACAGAAGGCAAGAATGGAATTGGTATAGACACGAAGAGATTCACTGAGGCAAAGGAAAAAAAAAAAATGGTACCAACACAGGGAGCCTAAGGAGCTTTACTTGGAGCTCTGTGCTGTCCAAGCCTTACGTCAGAACAGGTCAGTGCCTGGGTTCCCTGTGTTGGCACAGCTTGTCTTTTCATATAGCCCAGGGCTGCCTGCCCCAAGGATTGCATAATGGGCTAGTTTCTCAGAAAACAATCATTAATCAACAAAAAACTCACTGACTTGTCTAAAATTAATCTGATAGAAATACAACCACAATTGAGAATCCTATTCCCAATGACCCTATCTTTTATATGTTTGATAAAATATAACCTACATTCCTGGGGTCTGTTGTTATTCCAGGGAATATATTCATACATCAAAACTTGGAGCTAGGACACATAAATAAGAGAACGTGTGGTGTTTGTTTCTTTAAATAGATGCAAGTAGCAAGGTAGGCTCAGTGAATTTTCTATGTATATGCCTTTAACCTCATATTTCATAATTTTGTTTTTTATCTTTTTAGTTGAATAGAACTCAGTTGTACATATGTACTAAAGTTTCATTGCCCATTTGTCAGTTAAAGGACATCTATGTTTTTTTTCCATTATCTAGCTATAGTAAATAGGATATTAATATCATAAGTAGACTTATATTTGTAAAGAGGTATTCCAATCATTTTGGCACATTTTAACTTATTAAATAATAGAAGCATATGGTATAGATGCGTTTTGCCCTTTTGAAAATTATCCATGTTGATTTGCAAAATGGCTGTGCCAGCTTTCAATCACACTAATAATGAATAGGATTACCCTTTTCTCAACAATCTTTCTAGCACTTTGGTCAGCATTTGTTGTTGTTTTGGCTGTTGATTTTACATTTTGAGATACTTTTCACACAACAACAGTTCTCACATTTTCTTCCTCCAAACCCTCCCTTATAACCCTCCCTGATCTCTTTCAAATTCATGGTCTGTTCTTTCACTAGTTATATATGTGTGTGTATATGTGTATATGTTTGTGTGTGTGTGTGTGTGTGTGTGTGTGTGTAAATGTAATCCACTGAGTCCATCTAATGTTACTTATATTACGATTGTAGT
Source organism: Rhynchomys soricoides (assembly GCA_019843965.1). Lineage (NCBI taxonomy): Eukaryota > Metazoa > Chordata > Mammalia > Rodentia > Muridae > Rhynchomys > Rhynchomys soricoides. Next base: position 10,881,729 of record JADRCH010000040.1, on the reverse strand, counting down.
ATAGACATTTTGGCACTGGGCAAAAATTGGTGTGCTCTATTATGGGATGGACTACCTATCCCAATCCCAGCTTTACTCAGTTTCCCATAGTACTCTGTGTAGGGTAGATGCCTCATGGTCTTTTCCAATATACTTTTAATTTCATTTCCAAAATTGTCAAGAATAATGAGTACTTTTAAAAATATATCTTAAGTATTTTTATTTCTTCTTTTGAGAATACTTCATATCCATAGCCCACATTTTTATTTTATCATTCATCTTCTTGAATCTATTCTCTTAATCTATCACATATTCAGAATATTAATTCTTTTAAATGTAGAAGTAGCAAAAAATATCTACAGTAGACATTTACCACACTGGATCATAGAAGAAATTCTACTGTATCACTTTTTAAAGCCAGAGTAATCCCAAACTACACTCTAAACACTTATTGAATGTCTTCAAACATATGTAGCTCTTTCTCAACAGACAAGATGCTTCAGTTGAGCACATCACAAAATTACTAAAATTTCATAAAACAATTTAATGTGGAGTGTCTACCCCAACTGATACATCTACATCAAAACTCAGAACATATTATAGAAGAGGAGGTAAAGATTATCGCAAGCTAGAAGACCAGAATATCTTCTGTGAGACAGTATTTTCCATGTAAGCCAGAGAGTTATACTCATAAATACATAAAACCATGATCACCTAAACATGACATATATAATGACAGCACCAATTGACATCTGACTAGGATGAGAAAATCACACAAAGCCCCATTTCTGAATGAAGAGTTATATGTACAATATTAATGGATACTAGGGAAAATGGATACTAAGATTTATAATAATGATAGATACTAAGAGAGAAGGTTCTTCTCCAGAGATTAACCATCTAATAGGGTTTTAAGTAAAATGTGATCAACCCTAAACAACATATACATCAAAGTAACACTAAATGGACTAAGCAAGAGGTATTAAATATACAACTGCATATAAACAGATAGTAATAATAATCATATTAATGTTCAAAGTCCATAGTGATCAGAGAAATGCAAATCAAAATGCCCCTGATATTCCACCTTACACCAATCAGAACGGTTAAAATCAAAACCTCAGGTGACAACACATGTTATCAAGGATGTGGAGAAGGAGGAACACTCCTCCATTTCTGCTGGGATTGCAAACTGGTACAACCACTCTAGAAATCAATCTGGAGGTTCCTCCAAAAATTAGAAATAGATCTACCTGAAGACCCAGCAATACCACTCTTGGGAATATACTGAAAAGATGTCCCACCATGCCACAGAGGCATGTATTCCACTATGTTCATAGTGGTCTTATTTGTGATAGCCAGAAGCTGGAAACAGCCCAGATGTCCCACAACAGAAGACTGGATACAAAAAATGTAGTTCATTTACACAATGGAAGACTACTCTGCTATTAGAAGGAGGACATCCTGAGTTTTATAGGTAAATGGATAGAATTAGAAAATATCATCCTGAGTGAGATAACTCAGACCCAAAAGGACATGCATGGTATGTACTCACTAATAAATGGATATTAGACAAAACGTTCACAGAACTCAAAAAGGTCAACAGTCTGAAAAGCACAAGTGAGGACTCCTCAGTTCCACTTGAGATGGAAAAGAAAACAATCACAAGAGCAGAGGGAGGGAGGGACTTGGGGTGAATTGGTCTGGGGATAGGAGGGAAGAGGGGAACCTGATCTGGTATTGGGTGAAGGAAAAAGACTAAACCTTTAGGGACAGCAGAAAGAATAGAAACAGGCTACCTCTGGAGGCTTGGTGGACCCTCCAGAATGTACCAGAAACCTAGTTGGTGAGAGATTCTCAGGACTCAAAGAGAGGGACCTTAGATGAAATGCCTGACAGTAGGGAGAAGGAACTTAGAGAGCCCACCTCCAGCAGAAAGACAGGAATCAAGTGACAGAGGAGGTTGCTATCCCACATTCAAATCTCTGACCCATGGTGCTGGCCACATATGTGGAAGAGGAAGGACTTGTTGCCCATGAGTGGGAAGAGAGGACCTCGGGCCTCAGGGTGTTCGATGCCCCAGTGTAGGGGAATGCTAGGGAGGGAAGACAGGACTGTGTGGGTGGGTGGAGGAGCACCTTCATAGAGGCAGGGGTAGGGGGAATGAAAGAGAGGGTTTCCAAAGGGGAAAATATTTGAAATGTATATAAAGTAAATATCCAAATATAAATAAATAAAAAGAAAAAAGAAAATATCATCCTGAGTGAAGTAACAAAGGAGAAAAAGGAAATGCATGGTACAGACTCACTAATAATAGGATATTAACAAAAATAAAAAATTACAGAATACCCAAGATACAGTTCACAGAACTCAAAAATGTCAACAAATGAAAGGGCCCAAGTGTGGATGCCTCAGTCCCGCTTAGGAGAGAAAAGAAACCAAACACAAGTGGGAAGGGAGAGAGGGACATGGGATGGAAAGGGGACAGGGGAAGAGGGGAAGATGATCTGGTATTGTTTGGGGGAAAAAGACTGAAGCCCTGAGGCCCAGCAGAAAGGACAGAAACATGCAACCTGTAGAGGAACCCTCCAGAATGTGCCCAAGACCTGGGAGGTAAAAAACTCTCAGGACTCAAAGGGAACAACCCTAGATAAAATGTGCTACAGTGGGAAAAGGCCATCTCCAGCAGGAAGACAGGGCATCAAGTGAGGGATGGGGTTGACATCTCACAGTCAAAATTATAACCCATATTTGTTCTTTTCTAAAGAACTTCAGGGAAAGAAATGGAGAAGAGCCTGAGAAAAAGCAGTCCAAAGACAAGCCCAAAGAGGGATCTAGCTCAGGGGTAGGCCCTAAGGCCTGACACTATTACTGAGGCTATGGAGTGCTCACAAAAAGGGACCTATCATGACTGCCCTCCGAAAGACCCAACAAGCAGCTGAAAACTTCAGATACAGATATTTGCACCCAACCAATGGACAGAAGCTGCTGACCCCTTTGGTTGAATTAGGGGAAAGTTGGAAGAAGCTGAGAAGGAGGGTAACAATGTAGGAAGGTCAGCAGTCTCAATTAACCTGGACCCTCAAGATCTCTCAGACACTGGAATACCAACCAGGCAGCATACCCAGGTGATATAAGGCCACCAACACATATACAGCAGAGGACTGCCAGGTGTTGGTTCAGTCAGAGAAGATGCACGTAACTCTCAAGAGATTGGAGGTCCCGGGAAGTTTAGAGTTCTGGTGGGGTGGGGAGGATGGGGACATCTTCTTGGAAGTCAGGGGGTGGAGAGGAAGTATGTGATGTTGAACAGTGAAAGATTGGACCAGGAAGGGAATAAAATCTGGAGTGTGATATAGATATAGATAGATACTTAGATAGATAGATGATAGATAGATAGATAGATAGATAGATAGATAGACAGATAAGAAAAGAAAAGAGCCTATACATTTGAGAGGGAATTGTGGGAGTGATGGAGGTATTGGAGTGGTGAAAAGTTTAGAGAAATGATTTAAATATTGTATTTATTATAAACATGTCAAAACCTAATATTTAAATGTAAAAAATAATTAAAGAGATTGATTTAATTTTATCAAAAGAATCATTGAGAAACATTTAAATGTGTTTAAAATTTAGTGAAGAATGTATGTAGACCATTTGCATATTAGTGCTAGGTAAAATTATATACCCTACTTTAAAGAAAATACAAAGGTAAAAATAAATGAATAAGTTCACTGGTGCCTTAATGTTCAGAAGATATAAAAGATGGATTGTGAGCATTTGTTTACATGTAGCCAGAGAAGACACTGGCAATGAAATTCCTGAATATCAAATGCTAAACAACTGACCAGAATCCCATGAGCACTATAAGCACTGAGAGTGAAAGTACAGCTAAGTAGGGAAGGGTTTCATTTATTTTAGGAAGAGTTTAGCTGATTTATGAGAATACTAGAAATCATATTTAGTAGTTGCTATGAGGACAAATTTTAACAGCACAATAAATAATAAATCTATTCTGCCATTTCTTTAAAGAAAGAAATTAAATACAATTTTGTTCCAAGAAGTTCAGAACAAAGAAATTGCAATGATACCATCAGTGAGTATAATCAACCTTTTTAAACATATCAATCATTTCATGTTTTTCATGAATTTTCATTTGTATTTTAAATTTCATTAAAATTGTATGTCTAAGAAACTCACAAAGCTGACTGAATATTTATATTAGAATATGTATCTAGTAAGAATTATAGTTCTAAAAAAGAAATTAAGATGACAACAATCATAAATGAAAACAAGATCACAAATACCACTATCAACAATAGTTAAGTATCAAGTATAAAACAGGCAATAAATGTGAATGACCATCAGTGCAAAGAAGAAATACAAATGGACAATAAATATGTTTTAGAAAACAATCTGTATCATTAGTCATAACAGAAATACAAATCAAACAGGCAATGTGCTATTATCTTATGCATTCAGAATACTGGTTATCAAATAAGTAAATCAAATAAATACTGGTAAGGAAGAGAAGAAATAAGATTCAAAAACTAGTGGTAGGAATATAAATTGGAATTACTATAATGGAGACTGTTACAAATATAGCACAATACTATACAAAAAGTACATTCACCATGTAAATAATGTACTTAATGTGGATACATTACCAAATAAATGGAAGTAATGTTAAAAAGAAATCCTTGACAACCACTGCCCAACCTCAGGCCAAGCCTTTCAGACGACTGGGTAGGTACCCTGCCTATCCTGAGTAGCTCCATCTCATCCTTATCAGCATGTCTGGGCCCCCAATTTGGACCAACAATGGAAAATTTGGGTTGGCCTGGTGGCAAGAGGTCAAATCGGGCATCAGAATGTCAGGTAGGCCATCTGCCCATAGACTTTCTCTGCCATCTCTCAGTGTCCTGCCCCACTGAGAACACTACCTCCAATCTTCCTGCCATCATTGCCATGTACCAGTTTTCAACCCAGGGAGAGCTTTCTGCTGGATCAGAGGCCAGGCGGGCTACCAGAAACTTCTGCCTCCAACTCAGGCTGAGACACCTGGGTGACTAAAGACCAAGGGATGGCCACCAGAAGTCTAGACCTCAACTCATATGGAGACACTCTACTCAACCCAACCCCAGGACAAAAAGACCAGAGAGAAAAAAGAAACAGAGGAGAAAACACTTATTCAACAAAGATAAACCAGAAATCAGCACCTAGGCCAAAAATCACCACAAACCCATTTGTGTAAAAAGGCTAAGGACATTATCAATAAGATCTAGGCCAGTTTATCATGATAAGAACACTACTATCCTACTAGAGCAATCCTGAAAATTTCATCACAGCTGAAACACAAGAAAAAATCCTTAATACTAACTTTATGTAAATGATAGAAGTCATTCAAGAAAAAAGTGAATAAATCCTTTATAGTAATCAGGAAAAAGAAATCCAAAAAATGTTGGGGAGTTGAGTAAATCCCTTTTTAAAAGCCAAGAATGAAAAAAAAAAAAAAACAACAACAATGTAGAAGAATTTTAATCTATAAATTGATGCTCTGGCAAGGGATCACATCAAAACCCTTCTAGGTCTTTGTGACCAATTGGAATGCATATACTTCACACATCTTTAATAACTCTGGCTGGAATACAGATATACCTGTAATATACAGCTTTAATATCAAACAATTAAAGTAATGTTAATTTGTTGAAGCAAGTAGCCGTGTTTCAAAATGACATCTAATTGCCTAATTGAAGGAAAGCCAAAAGTGACAAATCAGAGAAAGATTTGACAGTATAATTCAGAACAGATACACCCAACTCTCATGAGAACAGCACAGGAAAGAGAAGACAGAGCAGTGGGGAGAAAGAGAGAGGGGATTATTTTACCTGGATAGTTTTGCAGAGACAGGATACAGGGGAAGAAAGGATAAGACAAAGAATAAGAACGAACTAGAAAATTTGAACAGATTGCCAGAGTTAGTTGAGGCCAAGCAAGCAATTCATTGAGATTGAGAAAGACGTCAGTTTAAATCAGTCAGTTTAGAGATGAGTTTGGGACAGAGAACCTGAGCTGCATCAGCCAGCCAGAGTTCAGAATGAGATAGAAACGGTGAGTTTATTCAGCAGTAAGCCTCTTGGATGACAATTATATGATATATAAAAGTTACTTTTATATAAGTAATTGAAGGAAACAAGTAAAAAAGTTCAAGACCTAAAAATGGAAATAGAACCAATAAAGAAATAATAAAATGGAGGAAATTCTGGAACTGGAAAGTCTAGGTAAGTGAACAGGAACTACAGATGCAAGTATCACCAGCAAAATACAAGAGATAAAAGAAAGAATCTCAGGTATTAAATCTAAGAAATATATACATAGATCAAAGAAAATGTTAAATAGCCTGGACATAAAACATCCAGGCTATCTGAGTTATAATGAAAACAATAAACCTAACAATAATAGGAAGAGAAGGAGGAGAAGAATCACAGCTCAAATGCAAATAAAATATTTTCAACAAAATCATAGAAGAAAAGTTCTCTAACATAAAGATATGAACACCAAGTAGATTGACCAGTAGAAAAAAAAAGTGCACTTGCCCCATTGTAACCAAAATTAAAGAACAAAAAAGCAAAATAAAAAGAAGGAACAGAGAGAGAGAGAGAGAGAGAGAGAGAGAGAGAGAGAGAGAGACAGAGAGAGAAAGAGAGAGAGACAGAGAGAGAGACAGAGAGATAGAGACAGAGAGAGACAGAGACAGAGACACACACACCCACACCACCACCACCACCACCAAAACTGCAGGAATGAACATCAGCAGGCATTGAATGTTTCATCATCAATGGACTTGATTATCCAATAAAAGAATGCAGACTGACATATACATTGTCATCAAAGATAGGTATTACCTCAGAGGAAAAGGTTGGAAAAGATTTACCAAGCAAATGGACCTAAGAAGCTCTCTAGTCTAGCCAGCTTAATATCTAACAAAGTAAGCTTTAAATCAAAATCATTCAAAGTAGACATGGAAGGAAATATTATATTCATCAAAGGAAAAATCCATAAAGATTATTTGTGAGTTCTTAAAATATTTTTCTTGAACATCAGGGCACCCATATTTATAAAAGAAACATTACTAAATGGAAACCAAAATTGTCCCTCACACATGGGTAGTCAGGAGACTTCAGTAATCTGCCCATCACCAAGGGACAAGTCCTCCACATAAATACTAAGCAGGCAAACACTTGAACAAACAGACATTATAAACCAAGTATAACTAACATGTATTTATAGAACATATAACCTAAACATAAAAAAATATAACTTATTTTCAAAATCTCCCAGAACTTTCTCCAAACCAGACCACAAAGCAAATCTCTATTTATAGAACAATATTGAAATAATTCCCTGTACCTGTCTGACCACCAAGCATTAAAGCTAGCTTTCACAACAACGCAAAGTAAAGAAAACCTACAAAATAATGGAAACTGAACAGATTTTCACTGAATGATAACAGGATTAAGGCTTTAAAAATGAAATTAAAAAGCCAAAAAGGAAGAAAGAAAGAAGAAAAGAAAGAAAGAGAGACAGAAAGAAAAAAATTGAAGTCTTTTTATAACTCAATAAAAATGATTGTACAGCATGTCCATACTTGTGGGACACAATGAAAGCAGGGCTAAAAGACATGTTCATAGCACTGTCTACATTAAAAAAACAAAACAAAACAAAACAAAAAAAAAAAACTTGAAGAGATCTCATACCAGCAAATTAATGCACCTTAAAACTCTGCAATAAAAAGAAGCAAGCACAGCCAAGAAGAGAAGATGGGAAGGAATATTCAAACTCAGGACTGAAATAAAATAGAAATAAACTAACAACAACAACAAAACAATACAAATAATCAAGAAACAAAGAGTTAGTACTTTGTGAAAATCAAAACTTAAACAAAATCCTATACAAACTAACTTAAAAGCAGAGAGAAAATATCAAAATTAATAAAATCAAAACCAGAAAATGGGGACATAATAGAGAACAAGAAAATCTAAAGAATCATTAGAGAATACTTTATAAACTAGTACTCCACATAATTGAAAATCTAAAAGAAATGGATAATTTTCTTAATAAATACCACTTACCAAAGTTAAGTCAAAATCAGACAAACAACTTAAATAGATCTTACTCTTAGGCAAGAGAAACAGTCATTAAATCCCCCAACCATCAAAAGCCCAGGACTGGATGGTTTAGCTCAGAATTCTACTAGTGTTTCAAAGAAGTGCTAATGTCAATACTCCTCAAATTATTCCACAAAATATAAGATATATTACAATATTTGTTTTATGAAGACAAAATTACCCTGATTCACAAACCATGCAAATATTCAACAAAGAAAGAGAATTATAGACCAATTTCTCTTATGAAGAGATGTGAAAATTCTTAACAAAATGCTTACAAACCAATTCTAGGAACCTAACAAAAGATCATCCACAATGATCAAGTAAGCTTTATCCCAGAGATGCAGAGATGGGTCAACATACAGAAATCAGCCAAAGTAATCTACTATATAAAGAAAATGAAGCAATCAAAACCCACATGGTCATCTCATTAGATGCAGAAAAAGCCTTTGACAAAATACAATACCCGTTCAAGATAAAAGTATTGCAGAGATCATGAGTATAAGCCACATATATAAACATAACAAATGAAATTAACAGCAAGCTTATAGCCAACATCAAGTTAAATGGGGAGAAACACAAAGAAATTCAACTAAAATCAGAAACTAGAGAAGGTTACCCACTTTCTCCATATCCACTCAATTCAGTATTTGATGTTTTAGTTAGAACAATAGGACAACTGAAGGAGATCATGTGGATGCAAATTTGGAATCGAAAAATCAAAGTATAATTTTTTTTTTGCACATGATATAATAGTATTCATAAGCAACCCCAAAAGTTCTACCAGTGAATAGCTGCCGCTGATAGACTTCAGCAATGTGTTTGGATATATGATTACCTCAAATAAATCAGTAGCCCTTCTATATACAAATGCCAAACAAATTTTGAACAAAATCAGGGAAATGAATTCCTTCACAAATGATAAAAAAATATCATGGAGTAATCTTAACCAGACAAAAGAAAAACATATATGACAATAACTTCATGTCATTGTAGAAAGAAATAGAAGGAGGTATCAGATATGGAAAGATCTGCAACACTCATGGATTGGTAGAATTGGTAGACATAAGAAAATAAGCATCCTATTTTTTTATGTATCATCCTGTATCAAGCCAATACACATAAATCATACAATCACCATAAAATTCTAACACAATTATAAAAGACCTTGAAAGTATAATACTCAATTTTTTTCTGCTCTTTTTTGAAACTTTATTTACATTTCAAATGTTTTCCCTTTTCCAGGTCTCCCCTTTGGAAACCCCTTATGCCAAACCCCCTCCCCTGCCTCTGTGAAGGTATTCCCCCACCCTCCCAAACACTCCAGTCTTCCCTTTCTGGCATTACCCTACACCGGGACATCTAACACCCCAGGCCAAGGACCTCTCCTCCCAAGGAAGGACACTTCACACTCATCAAAAGAAAAATCTACCAAGAGGAACTCTTAATTCTGAGCATCTATGCTCCATATGCAAGGGCACCCACATTCATAAAAGAAACTTTACTAAAGCTCAAAGCACACATTGAACCTCACACAATAATAGTGGGTGACTTCATCACCCCACTCTCATCAATGGACAGATCTTGGAAACACAAACTAAACAGAGACCCAGTGAAACTAACAGATGTTATGAACTAAATGTATTTAACAGATATCTATAGAATATTTCATCCTAAAATATACCTTTTTCTCAGCACCTCATGGTATCTTCTCCAAAAGTAATCATATAATCAGTCACAAAACAAACTTCAACAAATATAAGAAGATTGAAATAATCCCATGTCTCCTATCAGATTACTATGGAATAAGGCTGGTTTTCAATGGCAACAACAACAACAGAAAGCCCACATAAACATGGAATTTAAACAATGCTCTACTGAATGATAACTTGGTCAAGGAAGACATAAAGAAAGAAATAAAAGACTTCTTAGAATTTAATGAAAATAAAAATACAACATACCCAAACTTATGGGACACAATGAAAGCAATGTTAAGAGGAAAACTCATAGCTCTGAGTGCCTCCAAAAAGAAACTGGAGAGAGCATACACGAGCACCTTAACTGCATACCTGAAAGCTCTAGAACAAAAAGAAGCTAGTACACCCAAGAGTAGTGGAAGGCAGGAAATAGTCAAACTCAGGGCTGAAATCAACCAAGCAGAAACATAAAGAACTGTACATTACTCAACTTCATATGTAAAACTAAAACAACCAAGATAGATAAAACAATACTGAAAATAAAATAACATCCAGCGGTATCACCTTCCTTATGTTAAGTTTTATTACAAAGTAATAAAATATGTATGATATTGGAATAAAAACAGAAACATTGAACAATGGAATAAATTCAAAATTCAGAAAAAACGAAAGCATCTTCAACAAACTGTAGTAGTGTAACTTCACATCTTCATGTAAAAAAAAAAAAAACCAAACTGTAAATATATCCAAATTTATCACCCTACATAAAACTCAAGTCAAAGCAGATTAAAGACCTCAACATAAAACCAGATACACTGAACCTGACAAAACAGAAAGTAAGGAACAGTCTTGAACAAATCTGCACAGGAGACAACTTTCTAAACAGAACACCAATTGCTCAGCCACTAAGATTGAAAATTAATAAATAGGTTCTCATGAAACTAAAAAGTTTCCATAATGCAAAAATAGTTTCCATTAGGACAAAAAGGATGACCACAGAATCAGAAAATAAATTTGCCACCTCCATATCTTCCAGAAGGCTAATATCCAGAATATATGTTTTGAAAAAATTTAAAAAACCTTGCTATAAAAAACTATATGATTAAAAATGAGGTATATAAAAGAGAAAAATTTTAGTAGACATTTCAGATATCTCAAATGTCTGACAAATACTAAAAGATATGTTCAGCATCCTTAGCCATTAGAAAAATGCAAATCAAAACACCTCTGAGACTCTATCTTTCACCTGTCAGAAAGGGTACTAGTGACAGTTCATGCTGGCAAGGATGTAGTGCAAAGGAAACACTCCTCCATTGCTGGTGGGAGTGAAAACTTGCACAGCCACTGTGAAAATCAACATGCTAGGTTTTTAAAATTGTGAGAATTGATCTGCGTCATGACTCTTGGGCATATACCCAAAAGATTCTCCATTCTACCACAAGGACACTTGCTCAACTATGTTCATAGCAACTTTATTCATAATAGCCAGAATCTGGAAACAGCCAGGACACCCCTCAACCAAAGCATGGATAAATAAAATGTGATGCATTTACATAGTGGAGGATTACTGAGATGCTAGGGGGAAAAGTTATGAAATTTGCACACAAATGCATGAAACTAGATATCCTAAATGAGATAACACAGACCTAGAAAGACAAACTTGATATATACTCACTTATAAGTTGATATTAGCACACTACAATTTACAGTCTCATAGAGAATAAGTAACAAGTGGGGATCTGGGGAGAATATACTGGAAATCTCAATGGAAATAGCAGATAAATTTTGAGGGTGGACTTGGGGGTAGGTGAAGATGAAAACAGGATTGAGATAGTCTAGGAAGAGATGACTGCAATAGGTGAATATGGAAATCTACTGCAGTGGAAACTTGCTGGGACCTGTGAGGGTCATCCCAGCAAGGACTCCTAGTAATTGAGGATTTGGAGCTCGATCTAGACATCTTCAGTAACCTTATAAAGCTCTCAATAGTAAGACTGGGACACCAACTCAGTCACAAATCCTATAACCCACAAACCCTTCTCCTTACAAGATAAGCAGGTATTGAAGTTTGGTCTGTTGAAATGCTAAATACTGACCCCAAGGTATAGTTGCTCCCAGGGATAAGGAAATGCTTATGTGCATACACCAAGTGATAGTGACTAACCTTGCTCCTTAATTTACAAATACTGGTTGAATAAAGATGCATACAGCCTATAGCTAGGAAGAAGAGAGGTAGGCAGAGTTTCTGATCCCAGGCTTCGGTTCTGAGATAGGACCACAAGAAGGAGAGAACAAGGAAAGTGGAGAGAAGAGAAGACCACGGGGTAGGTGAATCATGAAAACATGGCCATGAAGGCTGGCCATTTGCAGTAAAAGCAGTCCAGGTAGAACAAAGCAAATTATACCTCAGGGTTATTGATAGGGAAATAGGCAAAATAGCTTAGAGGGTAGATATCTGCCCAGATCTAGTGCTTTAGAGGATTATTATAAATATAAAGGTTATGTGTCTTTTATTGGGGAATTACATGATCCAAGACAGGGTAGAAAACCTCAATTAATACTAATAATTACCACCACAAACAGGAGAAATTGTGGCTCAGAGTTAATGGGAATGGCCAATCAATGACTATAATTTGATGAAAAAGCCACAGGAAGGAGCATATATCCAACACTGCCTGGATGACCAGGAACTGTAAGATGACTGACTCAGTGACCTAGGGTAGAGCTAATGTGTCTCTGACTCTTTTGCTTGCTTGTGGGTTTCTTTTTCTTCTACTAGGTTGCCTTGCTCAGTCTTGCTATAAAGGTTTGTGCCTAGTCTTATTGCATCTTGTATGATATTGAGTTGGTATCCCTGGTACATGTCCTTTCCCAAAGGCAATGGGAAGAGCAGTGGATCTGCAGGAGAGAGGCTGAGTAATGGATAAATAGAGGAATCAGGGTAGAGGAGGCTGGAGTCAGCATGAATTGGATGAGAGAAAAATAATATAAAGAAAAAACAAAGAAATTGTCAGAAAAGGTTCCATCTGCAATAAACAGGAACAGATAGAGAGAACCATAACTTGATAATGTGCAGATTGAGAAACCTTGGAACACCCACTCCTAAATGAGATTTCTTTATAAAATCTCTTCCATCAGGGACCAAGGGATTCTGTAGAAGAGGAGGAGGAATAATTACAATAGCCAGTGGAGATGGAAGCATCAAGGCAGTGAGGCCTTCCAGACAGACACAACAGAACTGATGGAAATATAAAATCACAGAGACTGTGACAATATGCACAGAGCTTACTCAGGTCTAAACCACACAGGGGTTCCAAAACTGAAAGGGGAAGTAAACACAAGCTTCATTTCTAAACCCAAAGCAACATCCAAATTGACAATTCAACTTCTTACAAAGGAAAAATTAATTTGCTTCAGTAGAGTCTCATACGAACCACAGGTAAGTGTAGGTCTCAAAACAAAACAGCAGCTCAGCTCAAATCAAACTCAATATTATTTTAAGAGTTTTTCTTCTTTCTCTGTGCAGTTATTTTTTTGAACAAATTGGTCTTCTGCTTATACACTGTGACTTCTGATTGTTTTAATGATGTTCTCTGTCTCTCTCTGTCTCTCTGTCTCTCTCTCTCTCTCTCTCACACACACACACACACACACAACCACACACACAACCACACACACACACACACACGCAGATATATGTATACTTATATCTGCGTGTGTGTATGTGTATATGTATATATATTTGAATAGAGTACTCTTCCTGTATTTAAAATGTCATAGTTTTAGTTGCTTACAGTAAACTGGGTTCCAACTATATGAAAATCTTGAACTAAACTAAAATTCAGAATGTTCATTGCAAAATATTGTTGTTATTATTCTATTTAATATTTATTTAATTCTGATGTCTTGCTGTTCTTACTTATAAATTAAAATTTACCATAGTTACACATGCAGAAGACAAAGGCAGTGGATATAAGATTCTGGATTATTCAGAATTTCAGATGCTCTCTAAGGATTTGAATTAGAGCCTTGAGGAAAAAGATGTGTTAATACAAGAGCTTTTATTAAGTTATCACATCTAACAGTAACTAAAGTGGAAAATAAATCATACTCTATCATTAAAACTTGGTAAAACACCAAGACCCTTGAAGATTTTGAAAGCCTGGAATAATGTGTGGTTTCAGAAAGGAAACCCAGCTTATTATTCATGCTCTACATTCTGTTTATTATTTTCTAACTGTCATTAAGTATACAGCTGTGCTTGTATTAATACTAGCCACTATTAACTTCTAATAAGAATGAACATTTATAGTTTGCAATAACAATTAAATTATGAGAAATATCTCTGTTGAAATAAACTAAACATTCTGTATTTCTATGTTTAATTACTAGTTGAGTCATTAAATATACATGTATTATTCAGGGATCATCATATCTTCATTACTATTTCATTTTCTACATTTTCATTTAATGATGGGTGACCTTTACGTATTTGTTTAAATTGTGATGCATTGGTGCTTGTTCCAGTAGATTGTATTCCAGGGAGATACTTTGCTCATATTATTTAAGATATGTGAGATAAATGGAGAGAAGCATTGTTCAAGGGTCAGCAGTTCTATCCAACTTCTATTTGATTTATTTTTTGGATAAGAGAAAATTCTCCATTAGCATGCACCTTTAGTGAGTCAGGGTGTTAGAGGATGTTCATTGGTACTTCATGACTGTTTTCACTTACTTCACTGAGGCAATCCCAACTGTAACCAGGCATATTTCTACACAAACAACTCTTTTAACCAGTATCCAAATATTTTAGCAAAGAATGTATAAAATGTTTTTGAGAATATCCACAATGAAAACTATAAATGTAAATTCAACTTTGAATTTGTTCTATGTTCTTTTTTCTTTTTCTTTATTGGATGACATTAAGGAATTTATATTTCCACCTCTTTTTTCTTCTTACAGCATATTTCTATATACTATACTCATTTGGAAGCAGGCCATTTGTCATGTTTTTCTCATAATTAAAAATAAATATCAGGTAGTTTTGGAATGTGTGGGAATGGGAACAGGAAAGATCAGGTAGGGGAAGAAGGATGGAGGGAGAGAGTACTGGGAAGGACAACTGGAATTGGGGGAACATTATGAAGATGATGTGGAGACAGGGCAATGGAAACCCCTGGGGGCTACAAAGGTTGCTCTCGGGATGATTCCCGGTAATGGCAGCTACATAGCCTGAACTGTCCATCTTCTGTAACCAGAGAAGTCTTCCAGTGATGGGAATGGGACATGACCTCAACACCAAAACCTATGACCTACAGTTTGTTCTGCCTACAAGATATGCTGGAATAAAGGTGGCCCAGAACTTGCAGGAGTGGCCAACCAATGATTGGCCATCCAGGGCTATCAGTGGGACCCTAAGCCTGATACTTCCTGTATAGCCCCAATCCAGAGAATGGATAATCCAGAGACCTAGTATAGGAGCTAAACATGACTGAACAACAATGACAACAACAAGTCAGTGAAATGATTCATAATAGTATCATGCTTTATAGACCAGAGCCTAGAATAATCATCATCAGAGAGGCTTCATCCAGAAAATAACAGAAGTAGATGCAAGGACCCAGAGTCAAACATTAGGCACAGCTTGGGGAATCCTGTAGAATGCAGGAAGGACTGTAGGTGTCAGAGGAGTTGAGGATGCCACAAGAACATGGCCAAAAGAATCAACTTAGCAGCACTAATGTGGCTCCCAGAAACTGAATCAATTACTGGGGAGATTCTATGGGTCTGAGCTTGACCCTCTGCATATATGTTCTGATTATTTAGCTTGGTGTTCTGGTGGGAATCCTAACAATGGCATGTGGTGAGGTGGTGAGGTGGTATTGGTCTCTGATTCTGTTACCTTCTTTTGGGAACCTTTTCCAACTACTGGTTTGCCTTGACCAGCCTTGATTTGAGAGTATGTGCCTAGTCCTTTTGAACTTGTTATGCAATGTTCGACTGTTGTCTCCAGGAGGTCTTCTCTTTATTGAGGAGAAAGTGGATCTGTGGGAAAAATGAAGAAGATGGAGGTGTATAGAGACAAAGGATGAGTGGAGGAAGAACAAACTGAAGTTTGGTTGGAATATATGTGAGATATTTTTAAAGGAAAAAGTTAAAGAAAAATATAAATACCCTGTATTCTTTGTGAATGATTGTTTCTTTTAAGGTCTGAAAACATTTTTCTTTAATATATGACAAAGGTAGTGAGAATCTATAAGATGGAGCAATCTGAGGTGAGTGTCACAGGTGAAGTTGTTTGCAGTGGGTTGATGCTCACTTATGGGATATCTCAGCATGAACTTCAGTGATTTGAAAGAAAAAAAGAACAAACTTTCTGGTTATCTATTAATTTCTCACCCATCATTAACAAAATCTCCCTTTCTAAAAGGTGACCATTACAGAAAAACATAAATCAATTAAAATGCAGAATTATTCAGGCCAGTCTACAAAAACAACTGCTTGGGGAAACTGCAGGGAATAAAAGAGGTGGCTGAAAGAATTCAAGAGCCAATTTACTGTGCCAGTTTGTGCCTCCTAGTAACATCAGAAGTTATACAGCTCTACAAATAGTAACTAAGGAACACTGAAAGCAGAATAAATAGTCTTCAGCGGGAAAAGTACACCAACTGGCTATCCAGTACCAAATGGTAAGTCCTGAAAACGTATATAGAAGTAATGTTACAGAGACTGAGCAGGTTATATTTCTTCTTTATTAATACATATGTACATACATAGAAACATGTACATATGAAATATAGATGAAATAGGAAGCCACAAATCTGAAAGACAGTAAAGAATCATATTTGGAAGAATTTAGAGGAAGAACAGCATAGGAGAAAAGATGTAATTATGCTAATATTCTAAAAATAAAGAAACTAAATATATCATCAAAGAAATCAAAGAAGAAATACTGTTGAAGTACAAATTATAACAATGCTATTGGTCATGATAGCCCTAATTTTTTATGTCCCATACTACACATGGAGTAACAAAAGAATATAATATAGATTTTAAAACAGTGAATCTTTCAGTTTCCTTCAACCCATTAGCTTTTAGAAAATAATTTCCTTATAACCTTAAAAATGCATTGTGCTTTCATAGTAGTTTACATCATTCAGAATATTATTTTCCTTGATAAATATGTCTCAAAAGAGATCTATGAGGTATATTTATATTTTCAATATTTCACTTACTCTTCAATGAACAGTACTATCTATATCACAAATCACATTATTTTATCATGGCCTAGCATCATAGTAACACTCTTAGTTTTACTTTATTAGTAGTATTTTCTTAACTTGAATAGGGTTATATGAAGTGAGAATTGGATTTGAATAAGTCATGGCACAGTATGTATGACATAGGAAACTTTAGGGATTTAGTTCTTTTCTTTTACCAAGTGAGCTGTGCAGAAGACTAGCATATCTCAGGGTCAGTCAATGGCAGGCAGGCATAATATAGGCAAAGCACAAAACTCTATTTCTGCACAGAAATTTCAGAGAATACAATTTAGATCTGTGTAGTTGCAATCAGATAATTGCTGAGCATGCAGGGAGATAAGTCTTTCAAGAATAGAAATGAAGCTGGAGACAAGTTCATGAATACTGAAAAATTGGATGTATACTATATTAACAAGGAATAATAATTTTATGGATTAGAAAAATTATCAAATATCAGTGTCTAGAAATGTTTGGAAGGGTTGACAAAGTATCTAAGACAAAGAAATGATATTTCCTATAATATTGTCAATTTAGGGGTGGTACAAAGAAGGACAATGCATGGGATTTTGCAAAGATAGTTTTAATATAGGTTTGTCATCCACTAACTTGTCTATAAATAATTAAACATAAATAATCTTTTAGAATATACTACAAAGAAGATGTTACATATTTAAATCAAATTTTATGAAAAGAATGCTATAATTCAGTCTATGTTTAGAAGTTACAAAGAAATTTCCAAACAAGGCTAGTACATCATCACACACACACACACACACACACACACACACACACCTTACATACGCATTCACATACCTTAATAAATTACACATTATATAATTCTGGCATATATCAAAATATTTATAAAAATAAATATATTTATAAAAACACAGTGTGTGCCGGGCAGTGGTGGCGCATGATTTTAATCCCAGCAAGACCAAAAAAAAAAAAAAAAAACCACACAGTCTATTTATATCATTGAGTCTCAAGAACAGATAGCATTGTATGGCAATAATGTAGGTTTCCAAGCTTCCTGTACATTGTTTTCTTGAATTCTGAATTTTTAGTATGCTGTGTGTGTGTTTGTGTGGGTGTGTGTGTGTGGGTGTGTTTGTGTTTGTACATGTGCATGTGCGTGTAAGTGTATATGTGTGTGTGAAAATCAGAGAACAACTCCAAGTGTTGGGTCTCTGTTTCTCTTTTGTTTCTTTGTTTCAGACACAGCCTCACTGGATTAGGACTCACCAGTAGACTACTGAGATCTGGAATGAGGGATCTACCTGTCTTCTTTCTATGCAAGCTAGGATTATATTCCAGACTTTTTCACATGAATTCAAGGACTAGAACTCATGTCTCTGTGGTCTTAGTGCAGTACTTTATCTATTGAACTATCTCACTAGTCACTAATGATCTGTCCGGTAGAACCTTTTTATTTGTGTAGACCCTCTTCTTTCTCATGAAAAGAATGATTTCCACATTCATTATATACTTTATAATGTGTGTAATAGGTGATAATCCTATAATTTATATTCAATATAGATCTTCAGGAGTCAAGACTGAAACAAAATTATTTCAATCTATTATCTATCTTTATCTAAGTTCACCTTTATTAAATATTTGTATGTGAATACGAGAGTGAATAGTAAATAAATCCTACTTATTTTTGTTTAAATTTTATTGTCATTTTGCTTATTTATTTGGTTTTATATCATTCTTAATATTATAATTTAAAAACTAAAGTATATACACTCAAACTTGTTTGTCCAAAAGCTTGGAAAAGAATTCAGTACACACATTTCACATTCTTTCCAATAAATTTTTGTCTGAGAAAATTCCATTATACTCTCAAACTTATACTTTATTCTTAACCATTGAATTGAACAAAGTAACATATGCCTTAATTATCATAATGGAAAGAAAACTATTAATTTTCCTAACATATGAAATACACTAATTGAGTTGATACATATAAAATAATTTGCACAGTGCCTGGTAGAGAATAGTGGCTATATAAATTTGATAAAGCAGTCTTTTTGTTTTCTGTATTGATTTTAAGATTTTAAATCTTTCTGTGTTTGAATTACTGTTAAATAATTAAAATTATTTTCATTATTAATATCTTACTTGAAGATATGAAAACTTATGAAACTCCTCAACCTTAATATTTTTGAAAATAAAGCAATAAAATACAAATATTGTCATAATTTTAGCTATGATCTTAAGCCAGCGTTTTTCCTATGAAAATTCTTTACAAAGGACCCCACTAATGTTGGCAAAATAGATAAAGTAGCAATAATCAACCTGATTTATATTCTGGCAGATATTTGCTCTATTTAGAAAGAACAGAAATTACTTCCATTTATTATTTAAAAGAAGCATTTATATTCAATTGTTTTATGCAGAGATGTTATGCACAAAGTACTTTTAGTGTCCTAGATTTATGCAAATATATTGAAGGAAGCATGTCTACAATATGATACTTACTTGTCTCAAAAAATAAAGACAAAAATGCATAAACAAACAAAATATAGAGCTAAATGTAATTTGATGACTAGAAAATTCAGATAGCATATTGAGGTTGACAGAAACATAACAAGCAATTGTAAATGCATTGGCTGGTACTTTGGAATGCTTCCAAGAAGAAATCTATTTGATTGGGTAGTACATAAAAAATTGAATAGTTAAAATATTTATATGCTAATCAATATTTTAAAATTATGTTCCTTTCCAAAAAGGAAAACTGATTTTTATTTTTACCTTTTTTTAAAGGAAAATATTTTATTTATCTACATTCTAGTTGTTGACCCCTCCCTGTCCCACCTCCCACAGTTCCTCGTTCCATTCCTCCTCCACCTTGCCTCTGAGGGAGTGGTCCCCCACTAGGTCTCTCCCTTCCCTGGGTCCTCAAATCTCTCTAGGTTGAACACATCTTCTCCCACTGAGGCCAGACCTGGCATATCTCTACTACATGTGTGCCAGAGGCCTTGGACCAACCCCTGTATGTTCTTGGTTGATGTCTCCATCTCTGGGAGCTCCCTGGGTCTAGGTTAGTTGGGACTGCTGGTCTCCTTTGGGGTCACTCTCCCTTTCAGCTCCTTCAATCCCTTTCCTAACTCAATCATATGGATCCCCAACTTAATTTCAATGTTGGGTGTAAGTATCTGTTGTCTGTCAACTGCTGGTAGGGGTTTTCAGAGGACAGCCATGCCAGCCTCCAGTTGGTAAGCATATATACAAGAGTAATGTCAGGCCTTGGTTCACTCTACCACCCTTGAGATCTATCCCAAGTTGGGCCAGTCATTGTACCTCCTTTCCTTCATTTTCTCCTCCATTTTGTCCCTGCTGTTCTTTTCGATAGAAACAAATATGGGTTAGTAACCCTGTCCCTCTACTTGTGACCCTGTCTATCTACTGGAAGTAGATTCTTCGAGTTCCTTTTCCCAATGTTGGGCATTTTGGCTAAGGTCATGCCTAATGAATCCTGAGAATGTCTCACCTCCTGGGTCTCTTGCATTTTCTAGAGGGTTCCCCCACCTCTCACTCCTGTATGTAGTTTATTTCCATTCATTTCCTTGTCCCTCTGGGCTTCTCTCTTGTCCCCTCCCCCTATATATGATCCTGTTCCCCTTTCCCCCATTCCCTCTCCTACCTAGATCTTTCCCTCCCTCTATCTCCAGTGATTATTCATTCCCCATTCTAAGAAGGATTGAAGCCCCCTCATTTGGGCATTTCAGCTTGTTATACCTCTTATGGTATGTCAGTTGTATCCTAGGTATTCTAGACTTTTTGTGCTCTGTACTCCAATAATTAACAAGTACATATCATATATGTGAGTCTGAGTTACCTCACTCAGAATGATACGTTCTAGTTCTATCCATTTGCATGCAAACTTCATGATGTTCTTGTTTTTAATAGCTGAGTAGTATTCCATTATGTAAATGAACCACATTTTCTGTATCCATTCTTTGGTTGAGGGACACCTGGGATGTTTCCAGCTTCTGGTTATTACAAATAAGGCTTCTATGAATATGGTGATGCATGTGTCCTTGTTACGGTATGGTGGGGCATCTTTGGGTTATATGCCCAAGAGTAGCATAGCTGGGTCTTCAGGTAGAACTATTTCCAATTTTTTTTAGGAACTGCCAGATTGATTTCCAGAGTGGTTGTACCAGTTTTCAATGTCACCAGTAATTAAAGATTGTACCTCTTTCTCCATATCCTAGTCAGCATGTGCAGTCAGTTGAGTTTTAGATCTTAGCCCATTTAATTAGTATGAGGTGGACTATCAGGGTCATCTTAATTTGGATTTATTTTATGATTAAGGACTTTGAACACCTCTTTAAGTGCTTCTCTAGTATTTGAGATTTTTCTGTTGTCAATTCTCTGTTTAGCTCTGTACCCCATTTGAAACTAGTTTATTTGGGTTTTAAGTTAACTTATTTATTCACTTTACAACCCAACATTAGTCCCCTCAGCTCTGTCTTCCCCTCAAAGCTCCTCCTTCTATTCTCCCCTCCCCTTCTCTGTGAATAGGAAGTACCCTCTGAGTATCACCTACCCCACACAGAGCACATCTCTCACTGCAGGACCAGACACATCCTCTTCCACTGAGGCCAATCAAGGTGGCCAGTTGGGAGAACCTGATACACAGGCAACAATTTCAGAGATAGTCCCTGCTCCAGTTGTGGGGATGTGTCCTTTATGAAGACCAACCTGCACATCTACATATGTGTGGGGATGTAGGGGCTAGGCTCATTCCATGTGAGCTCATATCTCTAAGAGCTCCCAAGGTCCCTGGTTAGTTGACTCTGTTGGTCTTTCTGTGGAGTCCCTATCCTCTTCTGGTTTTCCAATTCCCCTCTGCCCCACTCTTCCACAAGACACCTCTAGCTCAATCTAATGTTTGGCTGTGGGTCTCTGCATCTGTTTTGGTCAGCTGTTGGATGGAGCCTCTCAGAGGAATTTATGCTAGGCTCCTGTCTATAAGCACAACAGAACATCAGCAATAATGTCAGGGATTGGTTCTTTCCTTTTCAATGGGTCTCAATTTGAACCAGTCTTTAGTTGGCCATTCCCTCAGTTTCTGTGACATCTTTGTCCCTGTACATCTTATAGGAAGGATATATTTTAGGTAGAAGGTTTTATGGAGGGGTTTCTGTTTTATCCTTAAACTGGGAGTCTTAGCCAGTCACAGGAAGTAGCCAATTCAGAATCTATATGCCCCAGTGCTAGAAGTTTCAGTTAGAGTCACCCCCATAGCTACCCTAGGTCCTCCCCAGGTCCCAGATATCTAGCATATTCCATAGATGCCATATCACCATTCACTGCTGATTTCATCCTTCTTATTTCCTGCTTATTTATGACTGATAACATTGATTATGTTTCTACTTACTTTTTTAAGGCTTATTTTGTTAATGATGTGTACATGGACAAGTCTTTGCATGAGTATTTACAAATATGAGTTAACATCTGAATTCAGCATTGCCTGTGGATCACTGGAGCTTTACTTAAAAGTGATTATGAACTTCCTGACATGGGTACAGGGAATCAAACAGGTCTAGTTTTTTTTTGTTGTTGTTGTTGTTGTTTTATTTTGTTTTGCCTTGGTTTTTTTTTTGTTTGTTTGTTTGTGTGTTTTGGTTCTTGCTTTAGGTTGATTTTGGTTTTTAAACTTTTTAAATAAATTAGTCACTTATTTACTTTAAATTTCCTTCTCAGCTTCTTTCCCTCTTTTCCTTCCAGTTCCTCCTTCTTACCCTCCCTACCTACCCATCCTCAGTTTCTTCTCAGAAATGCAGAGGCCTCCAATGGATATCAACCAGTCTTGGCATATCAAGTTGAAGTAAAACTAGGCATATCTTTCTCCTATTGATGCTAGACTAGGCAACCCAGTTAGGGAAAAGGAATCTTAAGGAAGACAAGAGAGCCAGTGACAACCCTGTTCCATCTGTTAGGAGTCCCACATGAAGACCAAGCTATACTAAAGTTATATATGTGCAGAAGGTCTAGATCAATCTCATGCATGTTTTCTGGTTGGCAGTTAAGTCTCTGTGAGACCTTATGGGCCCAGGCGGGTTTATTCTGTAGGTTTTCCTCTGGTATTCTTGACATCTCCGGTTCATTCAACCTTCCTTCCCTGTCTTCCAAAGTCTTCCCAAGGTCTGCCTAATGTTTGGTTGTGAGTTTCTAAATCTGTTTCCATCAGTTACTGGGTGATAACTCTCTGATGATGGTTATGCTAGTCTTCTGTCTGAAAGTATAGCAGACTATCTTTAACAGGGTCAGGGATATATTTTTAAGAGCAGTAAGTTCTTTTAATCCTCTAGCACTCTTATCTCTTTCTACCATAGAATAGCACTGAGAATTAATGGAGAATATGGCTATGAATTTTTTTGCGCAAAATTGACTTATTTGAAAAAATTGTATGCAATATAGGGGAAAGACACATACCATGCATACCAATCTTGACAGATATTTTTTATGTGACCTGGTGCTCAGATTTCTATTTTTTTTCTTCTTTCTCTTGACTTATGTTTTCATCAGTGTAACTAACATATACTTGGGATAAATGGTTAAAAAAGAAAAACTTTTTTTTTTTTTTAACTCAGAATCAAAGGGTTCAGCCCAAGGTCAAGTGAATTGATCCTCAGATGCCAGTGGTGAGTAGAACCTTTACCTTATGACCAAAAATGAACAGGAAGTTTCAGGTTCCTACTCTTCCTTCCAACAAACTTCCTTTGAAGAAGTTAAGTTTCTCACCATACCACATCTTCTCAGGGTTTCCCCACATAGCAATAGGATAGATGTAGATGCCAAAATAACACAGTTGGGTGATGTTCCATTGTCAAATGACAGTAGGTGAAAACTGATGTTAGACATAGAGATAGTGACCATACACATGGACTTTGTCCAGGCATTTGGAAGAAGCTGGTACCCTAGAGAACATTGAGATGTAGAACAGTAATAAGTTTTGCTTTACATACATGTGAAATATATGGAAACAATTAGTTACTTTAATGCAACACTGTTCTGTTTTATTCTCAGAATCAACCCTAAATTACATAATTTATAAATACTTTTCATCATTTGACTGAATCATGTATGCCAGTGACAATCTAAGCCAAATATCAATATGTTGTTTATAACTCACATATTTTTCTTGGAAGTTTTTTGAGTTTCTTCTATTAATATTAGATGCCAATAGTATGAGTTAAAATGAATTTTGAGAGTCAGTTTCATATTAAGTCCCTTCTGCTGGGATATTGACTATTATGGGCAAACAGTCCATATAACCAGCCTTTAACAAATAAGATCAGCACAAAAATTTTGGCATATAATTTAAGGCTGATAACTAAACTCTTCATTTGACACATAATGATAAGTAGAATAATATTTCTGTTTTATGATTTTTATTTAATTCTAAATCTTATTAGTTTTATATAAATTATTATAAAAAGTCAGCAGCAATTGAGTCTATTAGATTTTTTTTGAGAATTTCATACTTGAGTATACTGTATATTCACTATTTCTAACTACCTCCCCTCCACCCATGCCTTTTGAATTCATGATATATATATATATATATATATATATCATTATAAGCAGGGTCTATACTTGCTTCTAGATATATTACCAGGAAGATTCCAATTTGCTCTTTTGTATTTGGTAATATAGTTTCAAATGTTTATATATTTTCAAAAATAAACCCCACATGATAGGACAAGGTTTGTATTAGGTTAAAAAATATAGTACCTCTATCATTTAATGTGTTGTTCTAAGTCCTAATTCTGGACAAAAGTGCTGATGCTCTAAAATGTAACTCAAATGTGAGGATGAAATAAGCATGCATTTGTACATAAGAATATTGATAATATTGTACAATAATAATGTTCTATTAATAAAGGTCCTAAAATTAGAATAAATTACTACATTCTGTTGGGCAAGCAAGATCAAGGGGAAATTGCCTGGAGGAAGAATGAGATACAGAAGTCTCCAAACCCAGAAAATCTCAACCTGAGACTTGCATGAGTAGGATCATTCCCTCCTTGTTCTGAACCCCATGCTCCAGGGCACATAGATCTATGAGCTCCTTCCTCCCCACTCTGCTCCACTCCTCCTCTATCATCATTTTAGTACTCATGTAACCTCATGATCAAATTACAAGTTTAAGCACCTGGAAAATTAAGTATCATCTGGATGTTTCACATTCCCACTGTGGTTAAGAAGAGCTTTTGCTCATGCCAAGAAGTGTTTGCTGACAGGAGCCTGATATGGCTGTTCCCTGAGAGGCCCTGCCAGCACCTAACAGATACAGATGTAGATATTCACAGTCAAACATCGGACTGAGCCTGGGGATCTCAATAGAAGAGCTAGGGGAAGGACTTAAGGAGCTGAAGGGGATTGCAACCCCATAAGAAGAACAATATCAACTAATTGGACCACCCAGAGACCCCAGGGACTAAACCACCAACCAAAAAGTGTACATTGAGGGAGCCAGGACTCCAGATATGTATGTAGTAGAGGATAAACTTATCTGACATCAATGGGAGGGGAGGAACACTTGATGCCCCAGCGTAGGGAGATGTTAGAGGGATGAGGCAGGAGTGGGTGAATGGGTGGAGGAGCAACCTCATAAAGGCAAAGGGGAAGGGGAGAAATGGATGGGGTAAGGGGGTAAACAAGAAGGGGGATATCATTTGAAATATAAATGAATAAAAAGATTAATAAAATAAAAGAAGAAGTATAAGACTGAAAACCATCTCAGAGAAGTCCTTACATCACTGTCAAATGGCTTGTGGAAACCATTTCCTATATTTCCCCTGAATAAAATACTTTAGTATTAATAAATTGACTGTTTGTGGTGGTTTTGTAAGACATGAATATAATGACTGAGAACAGAACTTAACATGTTTAGGTACGATGCATTGAGAATGATAAACCAGTCTGCATTTATAGCAACGCATTAAAGAGACTTTAGTTTCTCACAAACTGCTGTAACAAAAGAGTTTAATGTTACCTTCAGGAAAATTTAAGTATTAAAGAAATCATGGGTAAATTAAATGGTTCATTTTCATTTGGGAGCAAATAACTTGAAGTAATTACAGATTTATATATATATATAAAATTTTGCTGGTGGCAAAGGGTAATATTAACTAGGATTAGTATTATGACTGCTACTGAAATGGCTTCAGATATCACTATCCCTGGTTGGACATGATAACATGGCAATATAGATGCCCTTCTGCCTCAGCTACCGGAGTACTTGTGTAGCTGGCATTACTCATATGACTTAGAAGGCCTCCAATATTATCTACCTGTTCTGATTAATGTGCTTGAAACATGTCTGTCAAGATAAACATTTTATAATAGCCCCAAGTTTTACAGCTTTACAATGGGGGTGACATCAGTCTTCATTTAACACAGACTGAATTGATGAAAACTGTGTTTAAAAAAAAAAAATTATAACTAGCTATTTGTGGTTTTGCAGAAAAGATGGCATGCATTGGTGTGACTGTACCAGTGCTACATTAGCACAAAAGACCCTGTACACTGACTTTATTCCCCTCTCTCCAGTTGATGTAAGTTGGTTAATTGTTGGGACATATGAAGGTGAGTCAGCTAGCTAAATACAAGTAAAAGGAGACAACTTTGCGCACGTTTCAAAAGGCAATCTTAGCCTTGCCTTCAGCATATACAGCTTTGGCTCATGATTTATTCTATAAGGATTGTATACTTTTTTGCATGTTTCATGGCTATAATTTTCTTTTAGTTTCAGGGAACAAACAATTTCTCATTGATTTCAGAAAGTACAATATTTTATATGACATATACTTTAATTTTGTATTTCTAAGTGAACAAATGTTAGTCCTTAATGGCTTTTTGAGCATGATAGACAAAAAACAACAACAACAACATAAAAAACCAGAAAACAAAAAACAAAAAACAAAACCTCATAAAATAGGCAATTTTTGCATAAGAAAAATATGATATACATCTATTGTTATACAGAGTATTAAGCTACTATAAGCATCATTGTGGAGTGAAAATTAGCCCAAATTTATAATAAATAATGCATTAATTTCTTTTGGTGTTATTTGACAAAAATTTTCCATCAGTAAAAGACAAAATAAAACTTGTAGTTAAATAACCAAGACATCCAAGACATAACTGCTGTTGACTCTAAGACTTCATAGTTTGGGTAAATATTTCAGAGTAGGACCACAAAATATGACCAGTAAGTAAATTTGAAGTATAAAATGAAAAAAAAGAAGGTTTTACCAAGAAATTTGAGACATTAAAATTAAAACTGGAAAGAACTATGGAAAGGTAATATTTTTCAAGTGAAAGTACTGGAACAGAAGTACAAAATGAAATGCTATCAACTTACTCAAGGCATAATATAATGCCTTCAAATAATACTTCCCCCCATCTTCCTTCTTTTATTTGTGTTATCCACCTACTTGCTAAATCCTAAAACTTCCAAAATACTAAGTGAAATGGTTTTGTTTGATAGTTCCAGAGTCCCAAGCTAGTCTCTCTCTCTCTCTCTCTCTCTCTCTCTCTTTCTCTCTCTCTCTCTCTCTGTAATGATATTGTATATAAAGGAGATAAAAATGTAATGCAGTAAAACTGTATTTTCTTTTTTTTCTTTTTTTTTTCTTTGATACTTTATTTATATTTCAAATGTTTCCCCCTTTCCATATCTCTCCTTTGGAACTTTCCTATTCCCCTCCCCCCTTCCCCCTGACTTTATGGGGGAATTCTCCCACCCCCACCCCCCCACTCTCCTCTTCCCTCCTTTGCATTCTCCTATATTGGGGCACTTAACACCCTCTGGCCCAAGGCCTCTCTTTCCCCTGATGGCTAACAAGACCCTCCTTTGCCACATATGTTGCCAGCACCATGGGTCCCACCATGTGTATTCTGTGGTGGGTGATCCAGTCTCCGGGAGCATGGAGGGGTCAGGCCAGTTGCCACTGTTGTTCCCTCCCTGGTGCTGCAAACTCCCTCAGCTCCTTCAGTCCCTTCTCCAACTCCTCCCTCTGAGACCTCATGCTCAGCCCTATGGTTGCTGTTAAGTGACTATTGGGTATTCCGAACGTTTGGGCTAATAAAATTTTCAAATAGGTAAAACATGCTGATTGTTTCAGAAGAATTACACATTTTTGTTTCCTCCATTTTGTTTTTATTTTTAATTAATTATTTTATTTATTTACATCCCAAATGTTGCCCCACTCCAGATCCCACTCCCAGAATTCTTCACCTCTTCCTTTTCACCTTTGAGTGGTTGTTGCCTTCCCTTAGTATACCCCTTCCCTAGGGCATCAAGGCTCTACAGAATAAGCCAATCCTTTCCCACCAAGGTAAGACAAAGCACCACTCTGCTACATATGTTCCTGGGGGCTCCAAACAGCCCTTGTATGTTCTTTGTTTACTGTCTTAATCTCTGGAATCTCCCAGTAGCCCAGGTTATTTAAGACTGTTGATTTTCCTATAGGGTTGCCATCCTCTTCAGTTCTTTCAATCCTTTCCCTACCTCTTTCATAGAAGTCCCGGACCTCAGTTCAATGATTGGCTGTAAGTATCTGCATCTGCAGATGCTGGTACACAGCCAAGCTAGGCTCCTTTCTGCAAGCACACCACGGCATCAGTAATAATGTAAGGGTTTGGTGGTTGCCCATGGGATGGATCCCAAATTATGCTGGTCAATGGTCAGTTGTTCATTGAGTCTCTGCTCCATTTTTGTCCCTGCATTTCTTTTAGGCAGGAACAATTCTGTGTCAAAAACTTTGAAGGTGTGTTAATGTCCCTATCCCTCCATAGGGGCCTTGTCTATGAACTGGAGCTCAAGCAGTTGAAAGAGTCAGATGCAGATACTTACACTCAACCAATGGACAAAAGCCTGTGACCCCTGTGGTTGAATTAAGAATAACCTGGAAGAAGCTGAGGAGGAGGGTGACCCTGGAAGAGGACCAACAATCTCAATTAACCTAGATCCCTGAGATCTCTTAGACACTGGACTACCAACCAGGCAGCATACACCAGCTGATATGAGGCCCCCAACACATGTACAGCAGAGGCCTGGACTCAGTCTTGCCTGGACTCAGTAAGAAAAGAGGCAACTAACTCTCAAGAGACTTGGGGCCCAGGGAGTGGGGAGGTAGGTATAATGGGGTGGGAGTTGGGACATCCTTTTGGAGACAGACAGGGGAGGGAGGTGCAGGATGTGGAGCAGTCAGAGGGTGGACCAGGAGTAGGATCAAGTCTGGATTGTAAAAAAAAAGAAAAAAGATTAAAGAGTGGTAATGAAAAAGTAAAGAACTGGATGTCATCTCTTCAGCTTCAATCTCCCCCACGGTTAGGAATTTCAGTTAAGTCCACCTCCATTGAGTCTTGGGAGCCTCTCAGCCTCTCACATTCCAGGTCTGTGGGACTTACAAGATGTTCCCCTCATCCCATCCTTATTCCCACCCCAACCCCTACAGCTGCATATTTAATTTCCCTGGCTCTCTGGGCTTCTCTCCTGCCCCCCCATACCTAATCCTGTCCGCCTAGTCCTCTCCTCCCCCTCCCACCCAGGTCCCTTCCTCTCTCTGCCTCCCATGCTTATTTTGTTACTCTTTCTAAGTGAATTTGAAGAATCCTCATTTGGGCCTTTCTTCTTGTTTAACTTCTGAGGGTCTGTAGGGGGCTAATATCCAAAATATATAAAGAACTTAAGAAGTTAGATTCTAAAAAAACAAATAACCAAATTAAAATGGGGGAGAGAGCTAAACAGAAAATTCTCAACACAGGTATCTCACAATGGCCAAGAAGCACATAAAGAAATGTTCATTACCCTTAGTCATCAGGGAAATGTAAATCAAAATGACCCTGAGATTCCACCTTATACTAAGCAGAATGGCTAAGATAAAAAATTTCAAGAGATAGCACATGCTTACAATGATGTGGAGAAAAAGGAATAACCTCCATAGCTGGTGGGATTGAAACTGGCATAACCACTCTGGAAATCAATCTGCTGGTTCATCAGAAAATTGGAAATAATTCTACTTGAAGACTTAGCTATACTGCTCCTGGGCATATACCCAAAAGCAGTTGCACCATATTATAAGGACACATGATCTACTATGATCAAATCATCCTTATTTGTAATAAACTGCACCTGGAGTGAACCAGATGTCCTTAGATGGAAGAATAGATAGAGAAAATGTTGGTTGTTTACACATTGGAATACTATTCAGCTATTAAAAACTGTAACATCTTAAATTTTGCAGGCAAATGGAAGGTACTAGTAAATCTCCTTAGTGAAGTTACCCAGACCCAAAAGGACATGCATAATATGTACTCACTGATAATTGGATATTAAGCAAAAAATATAGAATTGCAGATTTTACTACTTTATATACTCTTGCCTTGTATTGGCTACTCTCCATATACAAAACTTCTCCAATAAAATTTCAAACAATTGTCCTCATTTTAAAAGAAATTTAATTAAATGATCAAAACATGAAAATTTATTCACATCAAAAATGTTCGATTAATTTTACCAGTTAAATTGAAAGATCTGTTTGAACAGGATGTATGTTAATATTTTAAAATAATATTATATTTGTTATACTAATGATATAAGCCTGAAGAACCTTTAGGTATTATTGCATATGGAAATATAATGTTTTAATGTAGCTTTTAAAAGAACAACTCAACAAAATAAAACAGAAAGTCTTTATTTTTACTGTTGATGACATGAACTTAGCCTACATAAATCAATAATAATTGAGTATTTCTTATCTTAAGGTTGAGAAGATTGAACTGAATCATTATGTACAATCTGCAGTACTATAAACCAGTAAACTTTCATATATACTCCCCTGAGACTTCCTCTGATATAGCAATCTGTTGGCACTGCAGAGTATGGGAAGTGTTGAGCCTGAAGGACTCTGTGTTCAGGAGAGTGCTGAGCAAACAATATTACATAGTAAAGATATTTTGTCCAGAAAAATACAAGGGACACACACACACACACACACACACACACTCACATCTTATTTTATACAAGTTCAGAATATAGAACACTCTCAAACTAAGACATTATTGAATATAGGAGACTTCCAAACAAATACATTATTGAATTAAAGTATCATCTTTATACACAGATACAGAAGCATGACCATTTGTTTTAGAGTTTGAGATAATCTGCAACATGTGGTTCCTTTACAATAATTCTCATTTGTTTTAATGTCCTGCAGATGGTGTTTTATAGGGGAAAAATCTACCAAATATTTATCAATTGTGTACAATATACAAAACAATAGAACTGGAAATCGAGGCGGCTATGTGCTCCAAAATAATGCAGCAACAAATGTAAAAAATGGAAAATAAATACATGCTGCAACTCAGGTAATATGTCTGTAAAAGAGATAGAACTCATTTAAGGTCATCTGAAGAAGAAATGAGGTTTATGTAATTTTGTTAAGGATAAAGAAATGTGAAATTATAGAACCTTGGATTTCAATGTTTACACATAAAATAAATTTGACTCCCATTTATGTAGTGATATGGCTACTTCTTCCAAACATCTCAGGTACACTAATGTCAAGAAACTTATGGACACATTTGTTCACAATGTATTAAAGAAAATATTTGCATATAATTTGTTTTCTTTTTTTAATACTTAATATATGATATTCATTGCTCCTCAGGTTCATTTTGCTGATTCTAATAGGGGTAAATTAACATCTATTTTAAGATTTAGGGTTACATAATATTTCAATTGTGGCTGAACTACACCTTAATATATACTAATGAGATTTAGTACAATAAATAAAATTAAGAACAAAAAGGACAAAAGTTTTAATATGATAACAATTTCTGCATGGGATTCCACCTTAAAGTACTTCCTTTTGGTTCATTCTCTCTCTCTCTCTCTCTCTCTCTCTCTCTCTCTCTCTCTTTCTTTCTCCTACACACAAACACACACATATGCACACACACACAAAGACTTGGTTATTTTTAAACTTTATTAAATAAAGAAAAGAAAGATAGATGTATAGAGAAGTTAGGAAAGTAGCATGAATTTATGAATTGGTAGTGGTCAAAGAACAACTTGAAGTTGTCTCTCTTTCTACTTTGTGAGTTCCAGGAATCATTCTTAAGACATCACCCCTGTGGGGCAAGTGTCTGATGTCATTTTCCCAGCTTGCAGTGTTTCAAGCTTTTCAAGTTATAGAGAATACTATCACCAATATATGAAAGGAAAAAAGACTATTTAATTAACCTTTTGTAGTCATTCAAAGATTGATAAAGTATATCACTAGCAAGAAATTTTGAAATGTATAATCACATTATATATTTGCATTTAAAAAATTCTAGATCTTACAAAGAACTTTACTTTCCTCTAATAAAAGACACACTCTTTCTCCCATGGTCTTTTAAATCACAGACCTGATAGTGCAGGACTCCAGTAAGGAATTATGAAAGGCATTTTTACTTTCTCTGTGATGTTCTCTGTTCTTTTCACAAAGTCAAAATTATATTAAGTTTTATATTATTTTTTCCTGTCATAAAATCTGAACCAGAAGAAATATAATAGAATTTGCAGCTTTATAACAGAGGTAATATTTTGAACTGTCTTTTTTCGCTGGAGTATATTACTTATTTAAGATAACAATTCTTTTGTTTCCTAGTCCAGTAGCTAAATGTGATACTATTTATGGGCAATTAGTTTTCTCTGATGTTATATATCATAATTATTACTTCACTTACCTAAAGTTTGTAAATACAATAAAGCATTTCGTGCATTATCATGTGTCTTTTATATCTCATACTTCAATTAGTTTATAACTATACAATTTTTAAAAATAATTAACAATACAAAGAATTTCAAAAAACTAGCATGCGTTTATATATTTTAATATCGTTTTCCAATAATTATTAAATAAGTATAGACATATCTCCCTAATTATAAATATCAATGTAGAGTTCAGTAATATAGTTTTTGTCTGATGTATATGAATATTTTATACATAGAACTGAAATTTTTCTGGAGAAATCTCAGTCAGTTGGTTTCTAGAATGAGTTCTTAGAGCCATTTGACTTAGTCTGAATCTTGAAATTAATAGTTGCTAATTACACACTAAATATGTATAAATAATTATTTTACTGCATAGATTTATAAGTTACCAAAAATCAAACTACATGCTTCTACATATACTAAAAACTCTGTATTATAATGATGAATAAATTGTGATTCTGAATCCAATCTCTTCCTTAACAAGTGTAGAAACCTTGAAATTTTTTCAGAAGTCGATATAATAAAAAAATTAAAAGGCAGGACAGGTTTATTCTTTTACTTTTCTTCAAACCACTGCAACAACAAAGCTCATATATACATTATTACAAACAAAGACAAATTCATGGTATGACTATAAGTGGTTTACTCAATGTAATTATTAACAATTTGAACAATATTTGTCTTTTAAATAGCACATAAATAAAACTCATTTTTCCACACAAGGTATACAGCTTTAATAAACATAACTGCTGCTTTACTCAGCAAAATTGATTAAATTGAAAATATTGAAGAGTGACAGTAACAGAGTGAAGATGCTACACACTAAAGATAACATTCAGGACTAGAGAAATGATCCAGTGTTTATAAGTCCTTGCTGTTCTTCAGAGAATCCAAGTCCATTAACACCCAAGTTGGGCTGCTCAAAACTACCTGTAACTTCAACTCCAGGAGATCTGAAATTTGTTTCTGACATCTGCAGGAACTTTCACATATGGCATAAATATTCTCTCTCTCTCTCTCTCCCTCTCTCTCTCTCTCTCTCCTCTCCCCCTCTCCCTCTTCCTCTCACTCCCCCTCCACTTTCTTCCCCCCCTCTCTTTCTCTCTCTCTCATATAAACTAAAACATTATGAAACATAGTTTCATAATAGATACTTTAAATATCAAAATCTAATAAATATTGAAAAAGATGAAGGGTAACCACATTTTTATACATTATAGGTTAGAATACAAATTGTCGCAATTATGAAAATCAGCAAGAAGCCTTTCAAAAACTTTTGAGTTAAAAGCTAATATGGGCTGACATGATTGGATGAAGAAAATGGAGTATATCTACGCAAAGATTATTCCACAACCTAAAAAAAAAAAAAAGCCATGAAGGTTGAGACAACATAGAGTTGACTTCACTATTTTAAATGAAATAAGTTATACATGGAGGTAAAAAAGAGTGAATGATGGCAGCATCTTGTGTGTTATTAGTTGTATGATCTCTAACCTAAACATAAACCATGGGGAAAGAAACAGGACAGATTTCCCTGAATCAGCAGTTGAGTTAGAGTCACTAATGATAATGTGACATATTTGGCATTTTCTTTGACCAATGTATCAATTTCTTCTATTGTATCTTTTATGTTTGAGACTCTCTCTTCCATCTTTTATAAGCTTTTGGCAATGCTTGTGTATGTAGTTTCTGTTCTCTTTCTTAGGTTTTCCATCTCCAGGGTTACCTCCATTTGTGTTTTCTTTATTGCCTCTAATGTTAGTGTTTTCTTTATTGCCTCTATTTTCCTTTTCAGGTCTTGAACAGTTTAGTAAATTTCCTTCAACGGATTGAGTGTATTTTGCTGTGTTTCTTTAAGGGATTAATTTGTTTCCTCTTCAAAGACCTCTGTCGTCTTCATAAGATGAGATTTAAGGACATAGTCTTACTCTTCACATGTGTTAGAATATCCAGGGCTTATTGCAATAGGAAAGCTGGGTTTTGATGGTACTACATTGCACTGGCTTTTGTTGATTTTCTTCTTCTGTTTATCTTTAGCCATCTGCTTATCTCTGGTGTTGGCAGGTCTTGTAGTACCTGGGAGTATCAGGCCTCTAGGACTGGTTGTCCTGTGTGGCAGCAGGCTTCATGGGAGGCAGGCAGAGCTGTGGTCCTGGGAGTGGAGTGCAGATCTGCAATTGTCGGTAAAGGTGTGGACAGAAAAATGGAGCTCAGAAAAGAAAGGACATACCTCATGGCTATTGGACTTTTGTGAACCAAGCAGGTTGAGGACTGGGGCGTGGGAGTCTCACTTGGTTTTCATGGGTGGGAACAGGCTTCTCAGTAGAGCTATGGGCTCAGGTTTGAAGTGCAGATCTGCAATTACAGCTAGAGTTGTTGATGATGTTAATTTTGTTTGGTTATTTGTTTGGTTGTTTGTTTAAACAGAGTTTCTCTGTGAACCTTTTACTGTCCTGGCACTAGCTCTGTAGACCATGCTGGCCTTGAATTTAGGCGATCTCCCTACCTCTACCTCCTAAGTGTTGGGATTAAAGTCATGTGCTACCACTGTTCAGCTGACAATAGAATATAAGCAGTTTTATATTGCAGTCATGCTAACTGATGCACAAATAATGTTTATCAAGTAGGGATGGTCTCCTAAACTGTATGAAGCAGGGGTGGAAGAATGATGTCACGAAAAGTGCTCAGTTTGGTTTTGTTTCTTTTGCTGCTGTTATTCTGTTTTGTTTTGTTTTTACATCTTACCACAATCATTCGTGTGTGGGACAGCTTCCTGTGACATTTCACCTCATGTTTTCCATAAATGCCAAGGTAAGGGAAGTTTAGGGGTAAAGGTGGGAGCCCGGTGGATAAGAGACGATGAGCCATCAGCAATGTGAGGATCACTTCTCTACTTCACAAGCATTGTATCATTTGAATTGCTACCACAGCCATCTACTGAGCAAATAAACAACATCTTGGACACGTTAACTTCACTTCATGTATTCAGAATGTGAACATGGCTAAGTGACTAAGTTCAATGTTTACTTCTTTTTAGTATTTAACTTTTACTAAGTATGTTTCCAATGTATACTTCACATGTACCTAGGCATACAGTAAAAGTAACCTTATAAATTTAGAGGGTTATATTGAAATAATATCTATAAGTAAAGAGAAAGATTCCTCAAATACATTTTGAGAAACATAGGAAGCATATGAAAAATAACAGAGGGAGGAAATATAAATATGGAGGAAGGGTACATTCAAGAATTTACAGTTAAAATTCTAAAGACTTTTGATGTGATCAATATTTGATTTCTAATGATCTTCCACAGTATTTTCAGGCATTCATTAAATGCAATGCACTGTGTAAAGATTTTGCATTTAAATAGTTAGATTAAGGTAATAATTATATGTCAAGTCAATAAGCTCTTGAGTAATGGTGGTGATGAAGAGGATAGATCAAATCAAATTTGAAGACTAACAGCATCACATGCATCCAAATGAGGCTTAGACACTGTGATGAGTGAATCAAGATTTCAAATTTCCAAATGTTAGAAAAATACCATGGTATTGCTTATTTTTATGAGCAATTTATCATTACAAATTATGCATAAACACAGGCTGAAAATCCAATTAGAAGCAATAATGATTGTTCAAGAAAAGTCACAATTGCAATTACATTTGTTATTACTAAATACTGTTTGTAAACTGTATTCCAAGACTGGAGTGAAAAAGTTCTATAACCACAAGGTCAGTAGGACATTATTTATATATATTAAAATGCTAACTTCATAAATAAAAATTTATCAGTATGCTTGTAGAGAAGCAGAATGCTTGCACTTTTATTATCAAGTTTTAATAATGTTTGCCTTCCTTTAATAAACTTTTACTGAAGTTTTCCAATTTGTTTTCTTGCCTATCATACTTAATGATGAGAAACAATTGCCTATTAAATTAATGTAGATCTTCAGGTGAGGTAAACCAAGATAATATTATAGTCATATTATTCTGGCATAATATACACTTACTAAGCATTTACTAGCAGACAAGTAGTAAAATTCCTAATGCAATCTCTACAATAACCTTGAACAAATCCCAGACACATGTTCTTTCAAGTGATGGACAATATCTAGAGTCAATGTCTATTCAAACCTAGATTTTCATGGCTTTCAAGAACTTTCCAAATGAAAATTAGGCATCAGACCATATGACAGTAAAAACAAACAAACAAACAAAAAAACAAGACCAAAACAAACAAAAAAACCT
Source organism: Rhynchomys soricoides (assembly GCA_019843965.1). NCBI lineage: Eukaryota > Metazoa > Chordata > Mammalia > Rodentia > Muridae > Rhynchomys > Rhynchomys soricoides. The sequence goes on along the minus strand of JADRCH010000040.1, from coordinate 10,844,588 downwards.
CATTGTACTTTTCTTCTGCAGTTCTCTAATTCATAATTGTTTTTGTATTATTATTTGAATATTTTCAGGAACTCTTCAGGAAAACCAAAACGTTCAGGTCCTTAGTAAAATATTTATATTTTGTATATTTGCTATTGATCTGTAGGTTATTAGGCATTAATTGCTTATTCACATATTTGACCATCCCTCTTTTCTCACTACCTGTCTGTAAGATACGACATTGATCATCTAATTGTCATTTTGTTACCTAATTTTTAGTGGGATAGCAAACAAATAATCGCAATGTCAATATCCAATTGGTTTTTTTGTAAATGCAATGTACTTATCAATTCGTTGAGAATGTTATATATGCACTGATGTATTTTGGTCATATTCACTTTCTACCGTGGCTACTTAACCCATCGAGAACCACCCCATCTCTCCCTTTAACTTGATTTCCTTACTCTTTGATTTCTCTTTTTAAATAATTCTGTAAAAATTTCATATAATGTATTTGAATTATAATCAACTCCCTTCCTGAAGTGTTCTGATACTCCACTTCTTTCCTTACCCTGGGACCACCAGTCTCGTGTGAGTTAGGTGCATCTTCTCTGAGGGTTAGGTGCATCTTCTGTGATAGAACACAAACCTGGCAGTCCTCTGCTGTATATATGTTGGGGGCCTCATATCAGCTGATGTTTGCTGCCTGGCTTGTGATACAGTGTCTAAGAGATCTGGGGGGGGGGGGTCCAGGTTAATAGAGACTGCTGGTCCTCTTCCAGGGTCTCACTCCTCAGCTTCTTCCAGTTTTTCCCTAATTCAACCACAGGGGTCAGCAACTTTTGTTCATTGGTTGGGTGCAAATATCTGCATCTGACTCTTTCAGCTGCTTGTTGGGTCTTTCAGAAGGCAGTCAGGATAGATACCTTTTTGTGAGTGCTCCATAGCCTAAGTAATAGTGTCAGGCCTCGGTGTCTCCCTTTGAGCTCGATACCACTTTGGGCTGGTCACTGGACTGTTTTTTCCTCAGGCTCTTCTCCATTTCCATCCCTGCAATTCTTTCAGAGAGAAATGAGTCTTTATGAGATATTGATGAGAGTTCCATTTCATAGCCTAAAAGATATACTCTATATATCTCCATAACATTCATTTGTTAGTGTTCTTTTACTGAATGGAAAGAATTCCACCTAGAGGAAATGTCATAAGACTCAAGAAGCCTATCCTCAAGTGTGATAAGGACTCAGTCATTGCTGGAAGAGAAGAAATGTTGTCTGCAGAGCTTTCTTCAAATTTCACAGCAAGATCCAAGAATGGGTTTTCTGGAACCATGATAGCTCTGTGGGTACACTTTTCAGGAATGTAACACCTTCGTGTTATCTATGCTTCTGTATATAATCTCTCTCTCTTCTTCCCATAAGTATCTCCAATATACTCGGTGGCCTATGTCATCTTGGAACATCCTAATGTTTCTAAATCACCAAAATTGTGGTAATAGCATTATTATTAATATATATTGATCACAGTTATGTTACTGTTATGGTTTTGTTAGGCTTATGTTGTTTTACATATAAAGTGTACCCTGAAATAGTGTGTTGAGTCCCTAGTGTAGAACTGATCCTGCTTTGGGAGAACATAACTAGGGAGACTTAAGTAGACAAGGTAGGTTACAGGGAAGGCTTATGTGTTCAGGTTGTTCTCCCTTGTCCTGGTTTCCTGATATCTGGGGTTGAACATGTTTCCCAATCATAGATTGCCCTGCTGTTCTTTCAATGAACATGGCAGCCAGTAACTATGAACTGAGTTATCCATAAGTGTTCACCAAGGGTCCTTTAAAATTTTCTAGGTATTTTAGTCACAGTTACACAGAGTTTCCTAATGCAAATGAAAAATTGAAATAATTTTCATTATGAACAATGGCATTCTTACTCTGTAAAGACCCATCAATGTTTCTTCCTTCAGAAACCATGTAACTATGACTTGTTCAAAATTGGTATTTACAAACCATGTATTACTTTGCTTAAAAATTACCTTATTTCTTTATACTATTATTTCTTCTAAACATAAAACTATGAGAATAAATTTTTCCTTGAATTTATATTAAAAATTTTCAAAGATGTGCATGATATATATTTCAAACTGTAAGTCTCTAAGGAGCTGCAGAATGTTAATTTAGGACCTATCTAAAATCACCACTGGCATTGTAAGCTTTTGTAACATAGAGAAAATATTGGGAAAGAAGCAGCTATTTTCATCTTTTATAACAGACTGAGAAAAGAATCAGAGAAATGAATAGTTTCCTATTATAGGAATTTTATGCCAGTGTGACTGCACTGAAGGAATCACACTGCAGGAGGAAAGTAAAAAGAAAATAAAGAAATGTACACCTAATAAATAACACTTTCTTTTATAGGTTTGCATAATTAGATCGACTAACACAGGGAGAAAAATAACTTTGTAAAAGTATTCAATTCTTGCTAATAGGACAGCAAGATATCCAGTAAATTGTCCTAGATACCTGTGCCCCCAGTGTTATATCTTACTGATTTCTAATTAGTTCTAAGTAATTCTCTTTCTCTCAAGTGGAAATCAAAAAGAAACAAACATCACAAGAACAAGATGTGCTGTGCTCCATCAGTGCCATCTCCATCCCATGAACAATGCTCATTTTACAACACTGTGCAATTTGTTATACACATGAAAGATTCAGGACCATGGAGCTACAGCTGAGAGGCAGAAAGCATGCTTAGCACATGTGTAGGCCTGCTTCCATCCCCAGAACATTCACAGAAATACAAGAGTGGTCTAGGTAACTGAGTAAGTCTTTATTGTTCATGTAGCTCTCCCCTTTTAACCATGTAGAAGTGATTCATTAAAAATAAAAAAAAATGAGTTCTCATATAAATTATTACTTCTCAGACAAGACACAACTCCCAGTCAGTGTATGAGAGCAGAATGCACTGCAATGCTCAGTGCTGGGATAGCATTGTATTTGCTCTTTTGCAGGAGCAGCTAAAATACATGAGGATTTAGTGAGAATGAAGAGCAAGCTCTATTCTCTATTCTTGAGAGCAAGGGGCAGAAGGTGGATAAATGAGGGATAAGGAAATTCTCATCTATGAAATAGTCTGATAGGTATATAATGCACAAGGTCGATCTGCTGTATGCTTTAGATAAGGTGGGGAGATGATGTTCTCCTAAGCTGTCTGAGATCCTACAGCAGAAAGAAACCTGTGCACACACACACACACACACACACACACACACACACACTTACACATACATAAAGATGGTGGGCAAAATATTTTCCTGCATTTTTCCCAGGGAGAAAAAGTCAACAAATTCTGAAGAGTAAGCAGAAATTATTAATAGAAAAATTGAATTCACTGAATCCATTCCTGTCATCAGTCTAGATTTATGGGATTATTGCATAGCTCTCAAAAACATAATAATTCCATGTAACAAAGTAAATAACATCAAACTCTGTTTGTGTGTGTGTGTGTGTGTGTTTGTAAAGACACCCAGATTACAAATGGATTCTAAGGCATCCTATTGTATATCCATTCTGGGATAAAACCTTATAATCTCTCATTTTGTAAGGCAAGAGTTTTTGAAATGGGAATTGTTCTTAGTTCTGCTTGGTGTACCTTAATGTTTGAAAAGTGGAAAACACATCAATGTCCTTTCTGAGGCCTATTAAGTACTTAGTGGTGTACACAGACAGAATCTTAAAACCAAAAGATTATTTTGGTTTTGTTGGAGAGATAATTTACTCTAGTCTATGCTTTCATTATATTCTGCCACTCTGGCTTCAGCTCTTATAGGCTGAGGTTAGGGCATGTGCTATCATATCTGACATTACCATTTGTTTTATGGGTAGTGAGTTATAGCAGCATAGCAAAGAGCCAATACCTGTAATCTGTAGTAATCAAGAAAGAAGATTAAATGACAAAAGGGATAATAAGCACTACACAAGGCAATAGTTAGGATAGGACTAGGAAACACTAATTCCGTATTCCAAATGAAGCAACTTCTCTTGGAAGAAGCTTTGCAGGATAATGTTAAACTGTATGAAGTCAATCCCTAGTTACCAAGTTGCCTATATCTGGAATGAATTATAATCCAGAAATGGCAAGCATATTTGTGATCCAGATCTTGAGGCTGGAAGACAGGTTTTGATCCAGATCTTCAAACATAGTAGCCATGAAAAGCTTAGGCACACACAAGGTAGAACATACTTTCCATCCCTCAAGACAGAGGCAAGCAGATCTCTGAGTTCAAGGTCAATCTGGGACAGAGGAAGTTCCAGGCAAAGAAGATCTTAGGTCCAGGCATGGTGGTATACACCTTTAATCTGACCCCTACCTTCTGCTGGAGGCCTAAATGGGGACAAAGGAAGGCTATCTTCTTTGCCTTCTTACACTTACTTGCTAGCACAGCTGTTAAAACCTACCTTGTCAGGGTACCAACTTATACTGAACACGAGTTGAAACACATAGCCTCACGGTATTGAGTAACTACTTGATTCTTGGACTTCCCATTCATACCTACCTCTTGTTAGCTTAGCTGGACTGCAAACTGTAAATTATTCTGAAAATTTCTCTTAATATATAGAGACAGGCCATAAGTTCTATGAATCTAGAGAACCCTGACTAATACAAACTCCATGAAGGCATAAGAAAGGTTTACTAATTTAAGAATTCAGGGCATTTGACATAAAAGTTTTCCCTAGGTCCTTGGTTGTTATTCAGTGATGGGACCGCTCCTCAGAACACTGCTCTCTTCCATATTTCTAATTTATTTACCTTACCCCAATTCTACAGAGATTTGTTTGAATAAATTTCTTATAATACTTAATTATTTGTCTTTCTTTAGTTATTTTTGATTCTCTTCTTGTAAGTACTATTTCAGTATTGTACCATCATTTTAAGATCTGTTGAGTTTATATTCTAAACCTCACATGAGTGTATCACAAGGTCTAACTTGGCTTTGGTAACCTAATACATCTCTAGTCAAATTGTATTATTTTGATTCATGCACAGTGGAAAGAAAAAAATTTAAGAAAGCATTGAACAGATTACAGTGAAGAGCATTTCAATAAAAAGCAGAATTCAGGTTTCTTAGAGCATTAACTAGAATTAATGTAGGTAATGAAATAAATCAAAGACAAGTGGATTATTATGCAATTCAAAGCCCAGAGTTTTCATTTTAATTATGTTTCTATAACTGTCATTGGATCATACATGCAATTTTTCTTCTAATATGCAATGCTAATGCCAAGTTGACACAATACTAAAATTATAATAATGAATTTCACCAAAAGCCATTTTATAAATGACATAAGTGAATATTGTTATACTCATATATATAAATATAGATGTATTTATATAGTATATAAATTTGTATATAATATAGAATTTCTATATACTATGTATTTATATATTATATATAAATATATAATATATAAATTTATAATTATATAAAATGTCTATATAATAAGTACTTATATATTATACAATATATATTCAATTATATAATATATAAATATGGCTTTATTACTCTCCCTATAGTTTGTTTTTATTTTGTTCACACTTGTCAGAAAAAATTACACGCAGAAATACACTCAAGACTGAACCTAACCTTCCAATTCTCTTGCTAAGCGATTAAAGCTATGGCATAGATTATATTATTGACCAGGTAAATGAAACTGATCTCTTTAGAGTATAATTTTCAAATGCTTTTGTGAATTGCGAGTTTTCCTAGTATCTTCAATGAGTATATTTGCTAAAGAGAGAAAAATTGATTTTCCAATATTTGTCCAGCTAGCTACTCAGAGTCAAGAACCATTTAAAAGAAGCAATAATGGGAAAAATCTGAAGAGAAATGGGAGAAAGAAGGATAGCTTATTTCACCTGGGAGCTGTTTTCAACAGGATAAGAGGTACATAGAATCACACCTTTGTTAAAGTTTTTAATACAGAGAACAAAAGTATAAAAGCCAAACTAAGTTTGCCAAAATAAGATTAAGAATTATTTAACTTTTGATCTCTTGTTGATAAAAAAAAAGTATTAAAAGTATTTGTCCTATATGTAAAATTATCAATTCATAGTTTAGTTATAAACAAATGAAAACAATATTATTGATGCTTGCAGACTAGAGGCCATGTTAACATGTCTTCAATTTGTCATCTAGCTTGTTGTTTTTTTTTTTCTGAATCAATGTGCTTTTCCCTTTGTGTGTTGGAGTCAGTCAAGACTCAACTTGAGTATTTCTCATATTATATGTAGACATAATTTTAATTTTCACTTTAAAAATAAATACATTCATAAAATATTCATTAAAGTTCTACCAGCTGTAACCATGATAAACATTAAATGTAAGTCCAAAAGTATCAATGATGCTACTGACTGTAAGTAGTCATGCTCATATTTAATTGCAGATTTTGAATTATTGTTATTTCTTTGTGACCTAAATTTTAAGTACATAGGGTATTTAATTGCATATTAAAACTTATAGTATTCTTGTTACTAATGGGGTTAAGAAATGTTCTCAAATATTCAAAATGTCGAATCAATTCATTATCTCAAATACCGAAGTAATTGTTATCCTGTGTCTAACAGCAGGCTACCTGAAAATGGAAGGTGTTATAAAGTTTACTGAACTTCAAAAAATGTACATGTAAGATAGTGCGAGTGTGTATTACACCAGATGGCCTCCGGCACCCACAGTCTTAAATTGTATTGCTTTTAATGGAGCAATGTGAACTTGGATTGCATAGCTGAAGAAAGCAGTAGCATGGCTATAACCAAAAACATCACAAAAGACAAAAATACAGTTAAATTGCTACTAAACAATAAACTTTCCTCAAACTAGGAAAGACAAAATCTAACTCAATGGAGGCAGGCAAGATAGTTCAGTAGATGAAGGTTCCTGCCATAAGTCAAATGACCTCAGTTCAAACCGAACAACATATATGGTAAGAGAACCTACTCCTAAATTGTTGGTCTCTAATCTTTGTGAACATGCCATTTCACACAGGTATACACACACACACACACACACACACACACACACACACACAGAGTTGCAATTTATAAAATTATTCAAAACAAGTGAATATCTCTGTATTTTAAATTATCAATCATCAATGAAAGAAATATAGGATGATATAAACAAGGTAACTATTAAGTATTTGAAATTAGAACAATAGTGCTGTTTCCATACCATTCAAAGTTGGTTAATAGAATCTCTGGAGTTCTTTGAACACAGAAATTAAAAAATATATCCAACAATTTGAGTAAATGTACACACATATAAACACCATCTGCAGTTGAAAGAAGAAAATGGAACTGAAAAATATTTTCAATATAGTACTAAAATAAAAAAACATATCAACTTACTATGAAAACATAGAGCATGGAATTCCACAATGTCTCCAATACAAATGATTTTCAACACACACTAAAAAAAAGGAACAGACTTTTAAATAAACATTTCTGGAGAAATGATTACCAGTTTCTAAAGAATGGTGTTTAGCATGGATCGTTACAATATTCACTTTGGAACAGACCAAAAGCCCTTTGAAAATGCATTCTTATTTAAAATGTCATTATATATTTCTCCTTTCCTTTCCTTCTCTCCCCATCAAAAGATGGATTCATTTACTAGTTGTAATAAAGAAGATATAAATAGTTTTGAACTACAAAATATCAGTAATTAAGATGTAATAAAGCTAGCAAAACAGTTTTCTCAACCATTCAACATCTGTGTTCTTCAAATGATTAACATGTTGTTTTCCTATGTCCTCCAACCATGAATCTATCCTGTTTATTCTTGTTCAAATAGAGTGATGGCAGATGAGATGGAATTGAATAGCCTGCTAGGATTACAGAACAGGCCTGACAGGTGCCATATGGCTTTTTTAGAATGTGGAAACCTTTCAAAAATGGCCTTCCATTTCAAGCAATTATACAATGAATTAAAAACATCCAGTGAGCTGTTACATCTCTGAACAATAAATAAACGAATAGTACAGAGGAGAAGGAAAATAAAACTTTGAATTAAGAAAAATATTCAAATTTGAGAGAAAATAAAATAAGTCATTGAATGCTCATATACAATTTTAAAATAATCTTTCCTTCTGGGTGACCCTTGCCTAATACTTCTCAGGACAGCTTTATCTACACAGTGACTTCTAGGTCAGCCTAGTCTACAGAGTAAGTTGTAAGACAGCAGGGTCTCCACAAAGAAATAATGTCTCAAAAGAAAGAAAAGAAAAAAAAAGAAAGAAAAAAGAAAAAAGAAAAAGAAAAAGAATAAGAATGTTATTTTGTAACAAGTTCAAGTATTCAAGTTGAATCCTAGTGGATTTTTGTTATTGAAAGCATCAGTAGTACTTAATTGAAATATCATTATTTTACATTAAAACATTCTTGACATTGTTTAATGAGTAATTCAACAGAATAAAATATATTTGCTTCATTTTATGAAACAGATATCATTTCATTACTTAAATTAGGAAACTACATTTAGATATACAACCTATTATTTCATAAATGAAGACACAAAATTCAAAGCAAATGATCTTGACAAATCTGTAGTTTTACATACATTTGTAAATGGATTTTCATTGTGCTTATACCAGTCTAAGTTTTAAGGCTCATGTAGCTTACATGTATAATTTGATGGCAGTCAATAACCATTCTGAAGAATATTTTCTTGGAAAATATATGGTAGCTGAGCAGGACTTCCATTTAAAAATAAGGTATTTACTATGTAAATACTACAACTAACATTATCTTTAATGGCAAAAATCTTAAAAATTTTTCTCTGATAGGAAATTTGGAGAATATATGTTCTCAACATGCTTGTTTAAAATAGTTTTAATGATATAAATAAATGAAGAGCTATAATTAAGGGTACTCAATAGGCAAAGAATTTGCTGTTTAAACATAAAGACTAAAATAAGAACCAAAGCACCCATGTAAAAGCAGGGTTCCTCAGCTTGATTTTATAATTTCAGTGGTCAAGGCATGCACAGTCAGGCTAAGGCCTGGGACTTATAAGCCCAACAGTCTATCCAAATGAATGATCTCCATGTTCTGAGAGAGATATTTCATATATATATGAAGATATTCAACATCCGTCAACTTGTTTCCTCTACACAGATACCCACATATATACATTAATTTGTCATACAGAAATGCAGAAAACATATGTAACTAAGTAATACAGATTATAAAGACTGTGCTTAAGGGAATTCTTCATGGGATAAAATATATTTCTATTGATATAGATGTTGCTGTTTTGACAAGATTCTTTTCTTTGTGGGCTATTGCTGTACCGACTGGCAAACTAGAAATATTGGGTATATAAGTCAGGGTTCCCTAGAGAAGAGAACTTGATAGAATTAATATATGTATGTATGTACAAATAATTATTAACATAACAATATTTATAATAATTATGAATATCAATTAATAATATATTTATATTATATAAATTTATTGCATTTCCTCCTGACCTTGAGTCCTGAATTTAAAAGGGTTTAAAAGAGTCATATGTCATAATTGACACAAAAATGACTAACGCTTTCTAACTCTCTTTTTGTAACTAATTTCGCCAATTCTTGGTATTATGTCCTATAATTTTTTGAAAGATATTTTTGCACCTTCACAGGGTCCTATCTCTCTGCAAATTTTGCCCAGGCACCACTGACATGGCACTCAGGAGAGTCAGAAAGAAGTTGGAAAAGGGATGTCCACAGTCTGTTTTCCTTCGCATGGCAGGAAGGGAAAGCAGCAGAGTCTAGATGAATTCTGTGGTTCCCAGTCTCCTTTCTGTGTACCTGGCCATCAACATACCGAGAATCAGGAATGCTGGTCCCCCTCTGCCCTTCCCCCTGTCCACACTTCCCCTCAGGACATCCACTTTTGAGGCAAGAAAGGGAAGGCAGACCAAGGGGCAAGTGGAGCCTATTCTGAGTTGGAGTGAGTGCCTTTGGACAGGTTGGAGGAGAAAGGGCTGCCCCAAAAGTTTTAGGCATGGCTATTTAAGATGAAGGCCTTCCCCTAGGTGATTCTTAATGAAAAGTTATGATCCTTGCTTGTTCAGACTTCTAGGCTCTACATTTCTGTTCCTCAAACATCGTACAATTTAGCATTTATATTCAGTTCCCAAACTTGTTTTCCTGCAACTGTCTGAGTGATGTAATGCTGAAGTAATTTTGTGCTGAGGTAGTAAGAGTCGCTGGTAAAAAATCAATGCTATTTCTCATTTAATTGATAATGAAAATGACAGTGCATTAATTCTACTAAGCTATGAAAACATCATTCAAGAATTTAACATATTCTTTGCACAGAAATGTAGTAAAATTTCTGTATTATAAGTATACATTTTAATTCTTTTCCATTGTTAAGCAATTTGAAAAATATTAATTTCTATTTTACCTCATGCAGAACAGGAAACAAATTCTTTGGTTAAATATTCCTTTCTAAACAGTGAGGCTGTAGAGGTTATTTATTCTTAAAGCATTAAATCTACTTTAGTTTTTATTATTAAAATAGTTTCATCTTCAGCAACATCAAGATATTTCTAAAATTGATTTGTCAAGTCCCTAATTGTCTTTGACTGTACCATCAGGTTTTATAGTTGAAATGTGTTTTAAGCTCATTAAGCATTTTTCACCTACCACCTCAACATCAGATGAATCACACATAAACTTTCTTTTATGGGAAATCATAAAAGTATCAACATTGCAGGGACTGTTTTATATAGCAATTGGCTTTTGTAGGAATAGAATAAATAGAAACTGAGAAGAATTATTTCTTTTATTAATGCTTTCTAAACAATAGAGCTAAGTGTTAAGTCTATATGTTGTCACACTTTTAATTTAAATTTAAAGTTGTTTGATATTTTATCATTTATTTCTGAGATTAATATAATTACAATAATTACATCATTTTCTACTTCCCTTACCTCCATCTAAACCAACCTATGTACACTCCTTGCTTTCTTTCCAATCTGTGACCTCTTCTTTGCTAATTGCTGTTACATGCATATATGTATATAGGAATATAATATATGTATATTGTATTCTTAATATATTCCTAAACATATATATTGCTTAGAAAATATATTAAATATAGTATATGATACATATTTCTATACATATACTTCTTTATCTGTATAATGTTACTAACTTTTTCTTCTGTGTGGTCATCCACTTTGGCATAGAGTTTTTCTTCATTTTCTGTAGGGCTGGATTTGTGGATAGATATTCTTTAAATTTTGTTTTTTCATATAATAGTTTTGTTTCCCATCTAGGGTGAATGAGTGTTTTACTAGGTAATCTATGATTTTTGTAGTCTCTATTCAGATCCTTCTATCTTTTAGAGGCTTTACTAAGAAGTTAGGAAAAATTCTAATAGGTCTGCGTTTCTATGTTACTTGGTCTTTCACCCTGGCAGCTTTTAATATTCTTTTCTTTCTTT
>JADRCH010000040.1:10737700-10833110 GCA_019843965.1 Rhynchomys soricoides | reverse complement strand
TCTCTCTCTCTCTCTCTCTCTCTCTCTCTCTCTCTCTCTCTCTCTCTCTTCTTTCTTTCTTTTGTGCAGTTAGTGTTTTGATTATTATGTGACAGGAGGATATTCTTTTTTCTTTTCTGGTCTTATCTCTTTGGTATTCTGTAAGTTTCTTTTATGTTTATAGGCATCTGTTTCTTTAGGTTTTCTATCTCCAAGACTTCTTCAGTTTGTGTTTTCTTTACTGCTTTTGTTTTACTTTTTAGATCTTGAACATTTTTATTCATTACTGTGACCTTGTTTAATTGTCCTTTTTGTATTTCTTTAAGATGTATATTAATTTCCCTATAAAAGCTTCTATCATCTTTTTATGATTATATTTAAGGTAATTTTCTTTTTCTTCAGTTGGTTTGTATGCCCAGGGCTTGTTGCAGTAGGATAGCTGTGCTCAGCAGGTACCATATTGCCCTGACTTTTTTTGATTGTGTTCTTTTTTTTTTTTTTTTCATTTTATTATTGGTTATTTTGTATATTTACATTTCAAATGTTATTCCCTTTCTAGTTTTTTCCCCACAAGGCCCCTATCCCCTCCTTCCTCCCCCTGCCTCTATGAGGGTGCTCTCCCACATGCCCACCTACTCCTGCCTCATCGCCCTAGTGTTCTCCTCCCCTGGGTCATCAAGCCTCCACATTAGTCTGCTCTTTAGCCATTTAGTTGTCCCTGGGTGTTCTTGGTGTAGCAGGTGTCAGGAAGCAGGGCCTAACCTGGATGTTCCTGCAGAGCTGGCCTCTGGTGGGCAGCCTTGGGTTAGACAATGAACCTCAGTGGGTAAAACATGTCTCAGAGAAGCTGGATATGCCCCAGGGGACAAAGGAGACAAGGGAGGTAGGGGTAGGGTTCTAATCTGGATGTTCCAGGTGTTGTGGGCCTAGTTAAGGTGGGCAGAGAGGTGGACAGACCTAGATCATGTTTAAACTTACTTCATCAATTAATAGTAATTTTCAAAATACATTTATTTGGTGCATAGTATATATTATATTCTGTGATTAAAAATCATTAAATTGCCCACTTTTCAATCTTTTCATTTACTGTTACTTCCTTTGTTATTTAAGACAAAGCTCCAATTCTATGATTTAAAACACAACAAATATAAAAATATTGAAATGCTTTACTTCAAATCAAATTTTGTTTCAAAGCTATTCTCAGGTTTAGCTTGAAATAGCACTATATATTTTCTTTTAAGGTATTTTACTGCATTTTTAATCATTTATGTGTACATGTGTGTTTATGTGTATATGCACATGGAAGTCAAAGAATAAAGTTTTTTTTTGTTTTTTGGGTTTTTTTTTTTACATTAGAGTCTGTTTATTACAGGCTTGGGCTTGGGCTCTCCTCCAACCCAACCCTGACACACAGGACAGGAAGGGAAGGCAGAGTAGCTGGGAACCCTCAGCCGGACAAGTTTTTTATGAAAATAGGAGCAAGTGAGATGGTGAAGGAGGGGGTAAGAAAAAAGTTTATGGTACTTTCCTTCTACTATATGGGTCTCTGGCAAAAGAGATAAGCTGTCAGACGCATTTAACCATATTATCTCAAAAATTATTGAACTGCATGACATAAAATGATTTGCACAAACTCTAAAAGTAAAAATGTATCATACCATTCTAATTATACTCTTTTACTTGCCCATTTCTCACTCTCAACTCTTCGATTACTCTCTCTGTTCCCCTTAAGGATTGGTTCTACATTAAAGTCATCTTTTCATACCTAAATCACACAAAGACCCAAAAAAGAAAGAGAATATCAGATCTATTTCATTTATGAATATTGACGCAAAAATACTCAATAAAATTCTCGCAAACAGAATTGAAGAACACATGAAAACGATCATTTATCATGATTCAGTAGGCTTCATCCCAGGGATACAGGGATGGTTCAATATACTGAAATCCATCAAAGTAACCCACTATATAAACAAATAAACAAAACAAAACACGTGATTGTGGGCCTGAGTGCTGATAGCTTTCCACAGGGATCTCTGGCTCAGCCAAGTGTGAGGGTTCAGGCAAAGGGGAGAGCACAAGCAGGGATGGGAGTCACCTCCACCTTGGTCTCCGCAGTTGCCACCTTGGTTGCTCTAAGATGGTGCACCCGCAGCCCTGCTCTGAGTTGGGTCCGGGCTGGGCCCAGGAGAAGCCGACTAGCTGGCAAGGACCGCAGGAAGTTTCTGGTGGCATTCAGGAGAGCAGACATCTTCTCAAGCAGCAGTGTAACAACTCTTATGATAGAAGCTCTCAGCAGACTGAGTAGTTCTCATACCTTTACTCCTGGATGGGATCTCTCATATACAGTTTGCAATGGTCTAATATACAGTTTGGGGTGAGTCATGGGTCTGACAACAGGTACTTCCCATTGGCTTGGTCTGAGAGTTTAGGGATACCTTATCTGCATGTGGGAGGGCTTGGTGTGCTGCTTCTAAGTGACAGACCTCTCTACAGGGGGCTGTGGCTGTGTTTGTAGCTACTTGACAGGAGAAAAGGGCCTCCCGGGAGCATTGGCAAAATGTTTTCTGCTCCCTTGCAGGGCAAGCCCCACTGGGTAGCCCGGGGTTAAGCCTGTGCTGGACCAGGAGCCAGGCTGCATGTCACAGTCCACTGCCCCACACATGATCATTTCATTAGATACTGAGATAGCATTGGACAAAATTCAACACCCTTTCATGATAAAAGACTTGGAAAGATCAGGAACTAAAGGTCGATACTTAAAGATAGTAAAAATAATATAGAGCAAACCAGTAGCCAAAATCAACAATCCGCATATGTAGCAGCATATGGCATTGTCTGGCATCAATAGGAGGAGAAGCCCTTGGTCCTTTAAAGACTTGATTCTGATTCCCCAGTGTAGGGGAATGCCAGGGCACTGAGGTGGGAATGGGTGGATGTGAGGGAAAACACCCTCATAGAAACAGGGGGAGGGGAATGTGAGAGGGGGCTTCCGGAGAGGAAACTGGGAAAGGACATAACATTTGAAAAGTGAATACATAAAATATCCAATAAAAATATCGCTGAAAAATATAAGTATTGGTATAAAATCTAAGACCCATTCATGAGAGAAAATGCACAATATTTGTTTTTCTCAGGTTGGCTTTATTTATTAGATGATCTACAGCTGGTTATATTTTTCTACAAGTGACAAAACCTAATTTTCCTTTATGGCTGACAAAAAATTTTCACTGGAAATATAAGCACATTTTCGTTTGCTATTTCTTTTTTTATGGATACTAATGTCTCCAAAGCTTACCCATTGTAAAAACTGTTATAATAGACATTGAGGTGCAAATATCCATGTCATTTGTTGACTTGAGGGAATTTTAGGTAAATAGTAACAAGTACTATATCTGAGTGAGTCATACCATCTGTCTATTTTTAGATTTTTGAGTTCTCTATACATGTTAAATGGTAATTTTCCTTCACATAGAAAGATAGCAAAGAGTTTTTATTACTTCGCTATTCAGAATCTATACAGTTTCAGGAAATCACATCTGTACAGTGTTGGCAATTATATTTATAGAGAGTGGAATTATATTCAGACACACATTGTCTCTTCTGGCATCATTTTACAACACTGGTTTTATTAATTTTTTTCAGAACATCATATCATACATGTCTCTCTCTACCACCCCTCTTTCCACAACCACACTGAAATGACTTTTGTCAGTTAATACTATTAAAAATGGTATTTTTTAAAAGTTTATTTTTTAATACTTCTTAGTATTATGTTTTTATATATCTTTAAAAAATACTTTTAGTGTTAATAATGTACTCTTATTTCTTTCTCTACCCTGATCTTCACATCACCTCAATTTATCCCTTTCCTGTTCCTTTACTCCCATTTAAACCTTAATAATACTGTGGTTGAGTTCCTCTCCCTTGAAAGTCACTTGTTCATTAAGTATTGGCATGACCACTTACTAAGTTCCTGACCACTATGGGCATTCCAGATGGAAATCAGGAATCAGGAACACAGGTCAAATCAGGAGCTGGGAATGTGTCTCTAACTGTTTCCCATGACAGCATATTAAAAGTTCATAGCAACCATATAACCTCATAAACATGTGGGAGAAGTGCTGCTGGGTGGTTGGAGTGATTGGTTCTGGTCCAAACTTATTGTAGCTAACTATACAAAGCAGTTCTAACTGACTTTTTTGTGATTGGCTCTAAAGGACAGCGAAAGTCTAGTGGAAGAATTTCTAAGGACATCAAAGCATAGAACTTAACAGGCTATGCAGTTAATGGTTAACTCAGGCATGAGAGAAGTCCTCTATAGATGGAAGAAGGCTGGCTGCAGGCTAAAACAAAATGGATACAGTAATGTCAGAAAGTCAGTATCTACATAGGTGTTAACAGTTGCACAGGGTAAGAAAGAATGATCTGTTTTGTAGCTATTCACTTTGATCATCACCATTGATTGATGGCTGCATTTTTCCTATTTGTATTTTGTTATTATTTATATTTTTAAATATATTTTTAAAACTTTGTTGAAAATCAGGTGACTATATCTAGATAGTTTGTATCTTGGAATATCTATTACATGTCATAAATTTAAATATTTTTTGTTTTGTTTTGTTTGTTTGGGTTTGCTAGTACAAACTATTTTTATTACTGTGGTTCCATAAGTAGAAAACATGCATGTTCATATTTCCAGTATTGGTCATATCACTCATAACTACTTTGGGTATTCTTGGTTATTAACTCAATCACATCTGGAATTAACTAAAATAGAAGATACACATGTGAGGGATTTCTGCTCATTTTGAGTGAGAAGATTACTTACAATCCAGATTTTTGATGTAGAAAGACTCACCTTTAATTCAGATTTAATCCAGATCTAATCTGGGTCATACGTTTTGCTGGAAGCTGTTATTCTTTGCCTGTTTACTCTCACCTTGCTAGCAAGTTATTTCTTCCACCGGCATGTACTTAATGCAATGGAAATACTTGAATTCCAGCATGAATTTAAAACCACTTGAGACATCTAGCTTCATGGAATGAGAAACTAGTAGAACATTTGAGTTATCATCATAGTCAACCATGATTGGATGAGCTGTACCACAGCCTGTAAATCGTTCTAATATATCCTGGTTTTGTTTTGTTTTGTTCTTCAGTTCCTTGTGAATTGAAACCTGCAACTCATGTCTGTGGATTTCTTGGACCCTGGTACAGCCTCAAAAACAAAAGTGTTCTTCATAACTTTACATTGTGATTAAGAAGAAATTCACTGAGAAGGATCAAATATCTTCATTGCATTAGAATTTTGTTCATATGTAACCACGTTACTGTCTGTATATCATTAATAGAAAACAATTGAAAATATAATTCTAATACAGAATTTGTCAAAATTCTTCGCTTAATGTTAACAATTAATTCTTTTTCAAATCTCTTATCTATAGTATACATATAAGTACTCAGCATAAAAAGAAAGGTTGAGAATCTGACATAGAATTCACGTTTCATTTTCAAATCTTTTATCTATCATGTGTTCTATTGATTCAGTCATTTAGGTACCAGCCACATAGCATACATTTAATGCACATTTAACATTCTTATTATGAGGATAGATGATTTTACATATTATTGAATTGGAGCTCACTCATCTAAGGAGAGATCATCTGTGTATTAGTCAACATAACTTAATTTTTACTGCTGTGGATACACATGAGTGAGAAAAGTGATTATGGACAGTGTTACTAAACAGATGGCAGAGAATTTCCCCTTTACTCTCTGTAACTCAAAAGGAGTGTGCTTTTCTATTCAGCTTCAGAATCAATTATTACCTAAAGAATAATTGAGTCACTTTCATGCTTTTTCAATTTCAATTAGGATGTGAAATCTTGGTGATGACCAACATCCCATACCTAGTTGTCAAAATTACAATAATAGTGATACATTTGAAGATAATCATGCTGACAAACCTGGGGAAAGATTTATATTTTTATGATATTCAATATTACATTTTTCTGGAACCTAAAAAATCAGCAATTCAAGGAATGAATATGACACAACTTAGGGGGATCATGTCAATTTAAACTGTGGAAGGGCAGTTAAAAGGGTGATTTAAAATTTAAAGGAGTTCTTTTATTGTTAAGAACAGTATTCACTATCCTGGGTTTTTGATTATTCCAAGTGAATTTTCAAATTGTTCTTTCTATCTCTATGAAGAATTGAGTTGGAATTCTAATGGGGATTGCATTGAATCTGTAGATTGCTTTCAGAAAGATGGACAATTTTACTATATTATTCCTGTCAATCCATAAGCATAGGTGATTTTTCCACCTTCTGAGATCTTCATCTTCTTTCTTCAGAGACTTGAGGTTCTTGTCATACAGATCTTTTGCTTGGTTGGTTAAAGATAAACCAAGGTATTTATATTATTTGTGAAGGGTGTTGTTTCCTTAATTTCTTTCTCAGCCAGTTTATCTTTTGAGTAGAGGAAGGTTACTGATTTGTTTGAGTTAATTTTATATCCAGCCCCTTTGTTGGAGTTATTATCAGGTTTAGGAGTTCTCTGGTGGAATTTTTGGGATCATTTATGTATACTATAAATATCAAATAGTGATTATTTTTACTTCTTCCCTTCCGATTTGTACCCTTTGACCTTTTATTGTCTAATTGCTCTGGTTAAGACATCATGTACTATATTGAATACTTAGGGAGAGAGTGAGAAGCATTGTCTAGTCCCTGATTTTAGTGGGATTGTTTCAAATTTAACTCCATTTAGTTTGGTGTTGGCTACAGGTTTGCTGAATATAGCTTTTACTATGTTTAGGTATGGGCCTTGAATTTCTAGTCTTTCCAAGACTTTTACCATGAAAGAGTGTTGAACTTTGTCAAATGCATTCACAGCAACTAATAGGATGATCATTTGGTTTACTTCTTTTAGTTTGTTTATATAGATGGATTCTCTATATTGAACTATCCCTGCATCCCTGGATAAAGGCTACTTTAACATGATGGAACTTTTGGGGAAATCACCATCCCTGATCTCAAGCAGTGTTACAGAGCAATAGTGATAAAACTCTATGGTATTGGTACAGAGACAGGCAGGTAGATCAATGGAATAAAATTGAAGAACCAGAAATGAACCCACACCTATGGTCACTTGATCTTTGACAAAGGAGTTAAAACCATCCAATGGGGAAAAAAAGACAGCATTTTCAACAAATGGTGCTAGTTCAACTGGCAGTCAGCATGTAGAACACACATCAATCTATTCTTATCTCCTTGTACATTGATACTTTATAAATACGGTTCCATTACTTTGCATACACAAAATATATCTGTCTGCTTTAATTGGGCAATTAAAGTTTTAAATAAACATAACTGTTTTAGAACAATATCTGGAATAATTCAAAATTAGTATTAATGTAAGCATGCTAAACTTACAGTATAAGGAAAAAGAATACATGGGTTTGCTGCTTAATATCTTCATGCTCTACAACTAGGTTATCATATTAATTCTAACAGAAAGATCTGTCCATACACAGAAATTACTCTGTTGCAGAAATTTAACTTGATTTGGGTCACATGAAAAATAAAAGCATTCAAGCAGCAGACAAAGAAAGGTAGCCACTTCCTTATCTGACTCTGTGGACTCAGAGTACTAAACAGAGGACTAAATGGTCATATAAAATGCTTATTATTGAAATGAGAGGTCCATTGAGAAAAACTGTTAGTTATAGCAGTTATAGAAGTGAAAAGGGATAATATGCATGTTTAGCAGATGCCAAAAATTATTTGTTTTTCTAAAAACAAGGGTCTCTGGAAGTTGCACACATCAATGTGAAGAGTGAAGCATACAACATACTTGACTATATAATCTGGCAGGTTTGAAAGCAGCACATAAATGCAAGAAAAGCATGATATGAATCATTGAATAAAATCAGGGACTTATGGAGATTGTGTGATCCCTTCTGCCTTTGATGTATATGCTGATTCATGGATAGCAGGTAGAAATTATATTGCCTTAAAGTGTGCAAGCATAACTTTTCACTGACTACCTGACAATATTTGACCTTCACAGATCCAACAATAAGATGTAGAAAGTTAAATTTAAAATGAAATAGGAGCAAAAATCAAATGAGCAGAGATTTTATCGCTCATAAATCATGGGTAAGAGGGATTTCACAGCAATAAATAAATAAATAGTTAATTAAAATTGTGAAACAAAATAGAGTATTAGAAGGGTGTGGGATTAGAGATGAACATTATTATCACAGTTAAAGTGGAAATTGAAATGTGAGTACTGGACTGAATGTCCCACATCTATGTTGTCTATCAGGAGGACTATCAGTCTCATCAAAACTTAAAAATTATTGTCACAATTTCTTTGACAGTCACTCTAAATAACAAGATACAGTTTTGAAATTGTTGAATTTAGAAAATGTTTATTTTTGAAATAATTCTTCTCAATTTCTGATGAGTTTATTTTATTTCCTCATTTAAA
This sequence comes from Rhynchomys soricoides, assembly GCA_019843965.1. Classification (NCBI taxonomy): domain Eukaryota; kingdom Metazoa; phylum Chordata; class Mammalia; order Rodentia; family Muridae; genus Rhynchomys; species Rhynchomys soricoides. The sequence goes on along the minus strand of JADRCH010000040.1, from coordinate 10,824,631 downwards.
AAAAATCTGCATTACAAAGAGACACTAAAATTCAATAAGAACAAATTCCCCTTCTAAATTTTATTTTGTTAATAATTTATTAAGTTGCCCAGGTTGGGAGTAGAATTGAAATTGTCCAGCCTTGGAGTACTGAGTAGCTGGATTCACAATCATATATTGCCCTACTTGGTTCCTGATGCTTTATTCCTTAGATAATAAGGAGAAATAATGTGCCTCATACCTAAATTTTTCAATAAAGTATACATGTTTCAATATTTGACAAATCTCATATGAGTACTGCCTTATCCTTCTATTTCTCTCTTAATAAGGGACTCCTAGTTTTATTCGAATGATATTTGATTATGGTCATGTGATATTTTGAGTAATATACCTTTTGTTTCAAGTGTTTTTTAAATGGCAGGACCAGTAGTAAATCATTCTATAAAATTCTTAACCTTAGATATCAGTGTTACATGCACTGTTAAACTACTGAGTGACTGTTTCAAAATTTCTAGCATTTTCAAGTCTTAAACTATTAAAATTTAAAGTAAATACTTAAAAATTTAAAGTAAAAGTTCATGTATGTCAATAATGTTCAGGCAGCCTCTAATGCTTATATCTAGAATCAAAAGACAGCAGATCTATCACTTACTAAAGTAACAACAATCATTACTAGGCAGCCTGAGTCTTGATAAGTAGATTCACTGGTAGTACTACATCATCTTAATACACAAGAATTTCAGTTACCAGTCAATTTTATATGTGGAAATCCATGTGAATTCAGAGAAGAACTTTGTTGGCATATTGACTTAAAGATTTAATTCATTTTAAATTATTGGATTTTTATTTATGTTCTTTTATGTACATGTTTTGTCATCATGTATGTTTGTGCTTCTTATGAATGTCTGGTGTCCTTGGAGATCAAAAGAGTATCCTATGTAACTGAAGCTAGAGATAGTTTTAAGATAGTATGTGAGTGCTAGAAATTGTACCCAGGTATTTTGGAAGAACAGCCAATTCCTCTCACTAGCTCGATTTACACATGGTTTATTTGCTAAACTTAAAAAAAAAAAAAAAAAGACAGCAAGTAAGTCATTGTATTTTAGATAAATTATTTTCAAAAATTTAAATTCTAAGACTATCATTGTTCTCATATGAGAAATGGGTCAGTGTCATTATGTGCTCATTAAAGCAGTAATTAGCACAATAAAAGTTAATTTTTATTTATCATCTATCTATTAATTTATTGTGTATACATGTATAAATGAATATCTGTGCCACCATACACTGTGAAGATGAGAGAACAACTTACAAGAGTCAGTTTTCTACTTCTAGCATGTAGTTATATATGATCAAACTTTGTTTGTCAGGCTTAGTGACATACACTTTTACTTACTGACTAACTCCCAATTATGATCAATGGATTTTAAATATTAATTTTGACAGGTATCTAAAAAATAATTTGGTTAAATATTATATCAGTAAAAATAACTAAATATGGAGAAATTTGAATAGTTGTTTACATACTTTTAAAAATAATGTAATTGAAAAGAAAAATAATGCAATTGTTTTTAAAACAAAACAGGAAAACATTAATTACAATTATCATGGCATATATTGAATCGTTACAGTAACTTAGAAGACACAATATGTTACTTGCTTAGAGTGTAAGGTAGTCCTATATTAGCAAGTCAAGCAATATGCCTTTACCTTTATAAAGATTAAAATAACTAATTATTTTCAAAAGTGTTAATGTTATCATTAAATGCATTATTTAGTTCTTATTACAAATTTTTATCAAAATTCAAATAATATATGTATTTACAATTCAGTAAATGCATACTCTTAAAACAAAATATGTAATTTTAGCATTGATATGATTTATCTTTTGACATGACTGTGGAAAGCAAGAATACCACTCATTAGGCAAAATAATGATCACATAAAGAGATTCATGATATTATCTTAGGAATATGTTCATGAGTTATATAACAGGATAGGAAGAATTAAATCCAGAAATAAGAATGAGACTGTAATTTCACTGGCATAAATGAAGGTTTTTTTTATATTTCTTCTGTATTTCATTTTTATTTTATGTTTATTCAATACTTATTTTCTGGTTTTCTTTGAGATAGAATCTCATGAAGCACAGATTATCATCAAATTCACTATTTAACTAAGAATGGTGGGGGATTCCTTTTTTTTTTCTGGTGTCTGTGGAGAATAATATAAACTTCCAAGTTTATATTTGGGACAGGAGAGTACTTTGGATGAATTACCTTTAAAAATGTAACAGTATTTTTGACTCTTTGCTTTTCAGTAGACTAAATGAGAAAAATAAGAAACTAAAAAACTAATAAACAAATAAACTAACCAATAAGTAACAATGAAGCAGTTGTTAAACATCTCTTTATTCAGAAAATATAATGAATATAGAATTTTATAACTGGAAAAATCTAAGAGAATATTGAAAATTTTAGGGAAAATAAGAACATAAAGTGTTAGAGATAACTCATGTTAAAATAAACATTTTTTTTATAAAATAAAAAAAATCAGATATAAAATAAACAAATTATAAAAGTTTTAGAAAAGGACTTTAGAACAAATGAAACAAAACATTTAAAAAAATTCTTCACAAATTTTTGAAGTAAGAAAAATGTAAATAGTTGCTAATATTCAACTCACAAAACTGTTTAGTTTATTATATGAAAAAGTGTTTTAGATAAAAAATATCAAAAATATAAAGCTGTTTTACAGGATTTTATTTTAGCTGGAGGTCTGTGTGTTATAGTGTCTTGAATAAGAATGGCCCCCACAGGCTCAAATATTTGAACATTGGATCACCAGTGACTAGAATTCTGATATAATTAGAAGGATTATGAGATGTAACCTTGTTGGAGCAAACAAACCATTGAAGATGGGCTTTGAAGTTTCAAAAGCTCATGTTGTTTTCAGTCTCCTTTCTGCCTGAGGACTGGGAATGTAGCTCTCAGCTATTGTTCCAGCACCATACCTGCCTGCATTCAACCAACCATATTCTCCACCATGATGATAACAGAACAAACCTCTAAAATTATAAGCAAACCCACAATTTAATGCTTTCTTTTATAGGAGTGTCCTTGGTCATAGTATCTCTAAACAGCAAAAGAATAATGATTTAGACTTGTACATGCATGTGCGGGCACATGTTTGTATGCATGTATGTGTCTGTGTCTATGTTTGTGTCTGCGTGGATATGCACACATGCATATAGGAGATTGTGGAGGTCAGAACCATTGACTGCTCCAGGATTTAAAGTTGTAGCTGATTGAACGCTGGTTAATGTGGGAATCGGAAACTAAAATAAGGTTCTCCGGAAGGGCAATATGTGTTCATGCAATTTTTCTAGTCCATAAACTATTGTTATATACAATTAAAATATTCAGTTAATAGTATTAGTTTCTTTCTCTTTTGATACATGATATTTTTATGTAAGTCTGGCTTGTCTAGAACTTTTATGAACAATTGGCTGGCTGTAAACTCATAGGCATAGAATCCACTGTTCCCTGCTGCTGAGATTAAAACCATATGCTTCAATGCTGGTTCATTTAATAATTCTTAAACATAGTCAATAGATTTTCTATTATAAATTAGAAATACATTATTATTTATTAAATGGAGTAAAACAATATTTTTAGCAGAGAAAAACTCAAGAATAAATAAATAAATAAATAAATAAAGGAGTGCAGTAAGCTATGAGTTATTATAACTACAAGTATTTGAAAGATTTGTAAAGGACAATGATTTCAAGTTCACTTTTATGTGTTTACTAGATGTTTTTCATAATCATATCTGAGAACCAATCTTGTTCAAGTCCCATTTCATATGACATGGCAGACACTATAGCAATGTATTGCAATTTTTAATTTAGTAATTAGAGCTACACTACTTAATTCTTGATTCTCTGAAGATATGTCCTGACAAAGACAGAATTGTTCTTTTGGCTCAATGTTCCAGTTTATGGGTCATGATGTTTCTTAAGCCATGGCATCAGAAGTAAATGATAAATACACAAACAGACAAACAAACAAAAGCCAGTAATATAATATAGCAACTAAATTATTCAGAAATCCTAATACTGAAATGTATATGTTACCTGGAAGAGTCTTTGTCTAAACAAAATTAATCTAGAATTTATCCTGTGTTGTATTTACTGTTACTGAGTTGTATTGAAATATTGAACTTTCTGGTAATTTGTTCCTTATCTTCTCCTCATCCACTTCCTCTTTATCTGCTTCCTCCTCCTTTTTTTCCCTCTTCTACATCATTTCCCTAGGTATCCCTTACTGGGCTGCAACACATAATCTTCTTGCCTCAGCCTCCCATGTTTTAGGATGACTGGTGTTGGACACCATCCCTAGCTGTTTGATAATTTCTAAATGAGGATATGTTTCAATGATATATTGATACAATTTCCAAGTATATTTTAATTGTTTGAGTGAAGCAATTTGACAGTAGAAAGTCACAATTAGGAACTGAACATTTCTAGTTTTTCATGCTGTTTTCCATTACAACTTGTGTCATTTAAAAATAGCAAAGACAAGCTTGGAGTATTTATCAACTCCAGAATCCTTGTTCTGTGTCTCCTTCATTAACTTTAAGAGTTAAAACTGTTAAAATATTTCAACATTTACCATAAGTGGTTTATTTTCATTAGCTCCTTATAAATCTGTGGCACCTGCTGTAATGTCACTGTCCAACTAAGATGATGCTCTCAAATAAGTACAGATACATTGCAGAGGGAACACACTTGATAGACACATAATAGTTATTTCATAAATTATTCAGGAAAACGTGCTCTTTACATAAGCACTGCATGAGTGCTGCTAAAACATTTCCATCCAGAAAACACAATGATATTAATGAGTCAAATCCAAAACTCTTAAAGTCTCTCAGATGGGCAAGTTAATTTTCTATCTAATTAGTTAATTGCTAAAGAGTCTGGGACTGACTCCCAGCTTACCAAAGTCTTAAGTGTGTTTCTATCACCCTTTAAATACACACTTTTTACTGAAAATTCAAGCATAAAATATGATCTTCCTATCAACATGTTTTAAATATATATAAAGCCTCTCAATTCTTATACCTAAGGTATAAATATTTCAGAGATACAAATTTTGAATCTTCTAATGCTAGTTTTTAATTCCATCTATCTGATCTCTCATAGATTTTTAACTGCTCTGAGTTCCTATGTAAAACAGCCTCACTGTGTCTTTGAAACTGTTTTCTTCTAGTCATCTGACAGCTCTGGTTCTTACATTTACAATTCTGCAATAATCTCTGAGCCATGGGAAAATGTATGATATTGATGTGCTATATAGTCCTAAGCATTTCACAGTATCATATTCTGTTTCAGTTGTAGTTCTCAATAATAACTGAGAACTGAAGTTTCTCATGAAGACTGCAAGGTGTATCAATTCTGGAAAATCAAAACAAGTCATAAGGGGCTGGTTTAATACTATGTCTATTTAGCTGTGTAATATTAGTCAGTTCTCTCCCAGAAACTTTACCTATTTATTGAATCATGGTCCCAATAATCTACTACTTATATCTTTCTTTCTCTTTTTATTTTTATTTTTTTATTTTTCTTGATACTTTATTTACATTTCAAATGTTTTCCCCTTTCCAGATCTCCCCTTTGGAACCTCCCTATTACCTCCCCCTCTCCCTTCCTCTATGGGGGTATTCCCCTACCCACCCACTCTCGTCTTCCCTCCTTGGCATTCTCCTATATTGTGGGGCATCTAACACCCTCAATTTAATGAGTAGTCCTTAACCCCCTTCAGGGAGAGTATTTGATGCTCCCATAATGTTCATGTGACTATTGTCAGTGGTTATGCCTTGTCACACAGATCATTATTTTGGGTAGAAGTGTTCACAGATAGATATGACTGATACTTTTTTTTAGATTCAAGACCTAAAATTTAAAATTGTAAATATTAGAACATTTATTGGGAAGCAGATCAATGTCAGAAATGTCATGGAACTAGAAAATATTAATGGACAAAATTAAGATAACACTGAAGAATAAAATAGACAAGATACCTTCCTAAATAAAAGAGTAAAATAAATATAACTCTTCTTTGTCTTAAGAATGTACCCAGGGTCACAAATCACACTTGACTATATTACTTAATTAATGAAAACCATTTGCAAAGGCAAGTGAGCTTTGTTTTCATGTGACATTCATATGTGATTATTTCAAAAATCAGATTAATTAACTGGTGGCGCAGTATTTTCTGTGGTATGCATTGAAAACAAAACTCACACAACTCACAAAAACCCAGGCCAACTTATTTCTCATATTAACATATTTGGCCCTCATTGGGTCAACAAGTATAAATACCACAGTAATTCATTTAAAAAAAAATTAATGTATAGTATCAGGATAAGAGAAGTTCATTCAGTTATTAAAGTTAACAGACTGAAATCAATCAAAACAACATTCAGGAGAAACAATTTTAACACTGCTACATATCACATTTATAAGACTGCTCTAAAATAGAAATGTATTTTTATTCATAATTATTAAAGCTCCACATAAAGTCAAGACAAGCTCATATTATATGGTTGAGGATTTATGTATTTAAGTATGCAATCTTATCTTAATTCAATAAGTCAATAAGATATAATTAGACACTAGAGAAAATCTAGTTGTTTTGATTAAATTTTGAAATTTACTCTTGTTTTCCATTTAGCCTACTTCTATAAAGAAAAATTAATGTTAGGCAGATTATGGGATTCCAAAGTTAACTGTTCAGGTGAAGCCACAAGGGAACATATTTTTTTTTTAAAAAAAATTTCAATCAATATTATAAAATATATTATATTATATGCAAAAAAAATAAATGTTAATTAGCTATGAATTAGAGAGATGACACAATAGTTAATAACACTTGCTTTACTTCTAGAGGAACCAAGTTTGTTTCAGCTTAAGGGAATTGCAACCCCATAAGAAGAAAAATATCAATTAATTGGACTACCCAGAGCCTCCAGTGACTAAACCATCAACCAAAGAGTATACATGGCCAGAATTCCAGATACATATGTACCTAGGATGGCCTTATCTGACATCAGTGGGAGGAGAGGAAGGCTTGATGCCCCAGTGTAGGGGGATGCTAGAGGGGTGAGGCAGGAGTGGGTGAATGGGTGAAGGAGCACCCTCATAGAGCCAAAGGGGAGGGTAGAAGGGGGATGGAATGGAGGGTTGGTGGAAGAAGGGAGATATCATTTGAAATGTAAATGAATAAGATGATTAATAATAAAAAGTCATGTGACTTCTTACAGCTATCTCTAACTATATTTCCAAGGGATTAGATACCCTCTCCTGGCCTCCACATGTATTTTGTACATATACACATGCAGATAAAGTTCTCATAAACGTAAAATAAAAATAATAAAAATTTGAAATATTAACTAAAGAGATTATGATTAAAAAAATGTGTACCTATAGAATTCCACTTGTACCTTGCTAATAAGATTGTAGTCTACCATGTTCAGACAGCTCTTCTGAGCTTAGAGCAAAATAAAGCCCTTTTCTCAGTGGGGCTTACTCTTGTCCTCCTGATCAGGGAGCCTAATCCATAGTGTGCCTGGGAAATATCACCTAATCTCTGGCAAAATCCTGGGGTTCAGCTTCCTGGAGTTGCTCTAAATGCAAATGTGTGTAAGAAGAATATTAACTCAACCAGTGAAACTTCATCCTAAGAACACCTTCCCTCTCTCCATAGTGTGTGTGCGTGTGTGTGTGTGTGTATGTATGTATGTATGTATATGCATACATATACATATATATATATATGCATATGTATATATGTATATATATCCCTGGTTTACCCCAAATAAAATATATGCTTGCAAGTCCATCCTGAGTAAAGGTATATATACTCAAGCTACAATCTAATCAGAGAGCTGTTTCATTAAGATCTTCAGGTAAGGCCTACTCCCAATCAGAATGGGATCCTGCAGAGCCAACCTGTTTTAGACTTTAATTCATGCTGCCAGCCTGGTACACAGCTGCATTATAGACACTCTGAAATGGTAAAAATGGAGGGAAACTTAGAACCACAGTTGGACCACAATAGACATACCACAATGCATTCATACAATAGTATACAATAATAATCTCCAAAATATTCATCTTCAGTATCAACATCTATCTTATCAATACTAATAATGTAATTCTGGGTTTAAATAATTATATTTTTTCTTCTCAGTTTTGTTGCATATTTTTGAGATAAAATTTCAAACTCAAGAGAAATCTCTTCCCACTACCTCCTGAAAGTTGGCATTATAGGCATTGGGGAAAAGAACAACAGCAGAATCAACATAATGGCTTTTAGAATAAAGAGAGGCTTCAGAGATAACTGAATATCTATATATTCATTTACTTTATTGAAAAATATAAGAAAGCTAGTTTTTACTGCTTAAAAATTATAACAAGAGAAATAATTTTACTCACATCTTATCATTAAGTTCTAATATATTCTGAAATGCTATTACAAATGATATTATTTGGAGCAAGTGTCAGGAACAATTTCTTCTTTAGGATTAAATTTGGTTGTGTTTAGAGTACTTTCCAGAAGTTGGATCCTATTCAGAGAAGTCTAATTAGACAATTCTTGCCTATACCAGCATAAGCACACTATTTCATGCTATTGGATATATTGCCATACTGGACATAGTTTCTAGAATTTACAGCTTGGAAGGACTATCAATTATTTTTCTGCCTCTGAACAAGCAATGTACATTGGGTTACCATAAGAGCTAGTCTTTTGACGCTGAACTTCCAAATCAGTTCAAGCTCAGTTCTCCCAAGTTCTATATTAGAAGTGTTTGCTGTCATCAAATTCTGGACAGCAACTATGGTAAATAGGAGTAACTTCACATTATTTGGGGAGTTTCACTTATTCTCATGACCAAAAAATCTAAGGGAGTTTTCCCATATTGGAATGTTCCCACTGGAAATTTTGTTAAATAGACTGTGGCTATTGTGGTGAGCGTTATCTCATGATGTAGTGAAAGTTTAAACTACTCATAGCTGGATGTATTGATTATCTTGATGTCAACAGGACACAAGATTAGAATCATTAAGAAAGAACAAAACCTCAATTACAAAAAAATGCTGCTACCAGATTAACCTGTAGCCATTTTCTTGATGATTGATGTGGGAAGTCCAACCTATATGAAAATGTCATTCCTGGGCTCTCCCTCTCCCTTCCTTGATAAATACACGCCTATCATCCACATGTTCTACTTCATAGCACTAATGTACTACTACATGGTTTTCTAGTGCACACCCCAGTCATGATACCTTTACTTTCTCAGTTTGCTTGGTTTGTTAAGATCTAAAAATAAGAGACACATGTGCTTCACAGATGAATATAATTCTCATTCATCAACAAAGAAACTGTATTTTTGTTTTTGTTTTGTTTGGTTTGTTTTTATAGTAGAGATCATTACTTGTCAATATCTGGAGAATAAACTATGATGTGACACCCACCCCCAAGTGATGCAAAACCCTATAGCTAAAGGTTAGCAAACCTTGAGGGAGAGCGACAGATAGATATGAAGATCCAGAGTACGAGGATATCTGCTGTGAGATAGTGTCTTCTTATATGACAAATAATCTGTACCCATGAAATTTCAACAAAAATTATTGTTGGCTATCAGCACAATGAAAACCATGACTGACATGCCAACATAAATATGGAAAATCATATAAGGATGCACACATAGATAAATTATTATCTGCAATCAGTGACTTCTTAGAAAAGATCAATCAGTCTTCTCCTGGAATCAGACACATGATAAGTTTTCAAGATCAAAGTGTTCAGACTTAAAAAGTATACTTCACACACATACACACACACACACACACACACACACACACACTCAAACCAAACATATGAACACAACACTAAATAGATTCAATAGGTTTTGTTTGTGTGTGTGTATGTGTGTGTGTGCGCACCTGTGTACACACGCACAAAGAGACAAAGACAAAGAAATAATATCAGAGAAAGAAGTGAAAAATTAAAATAAGAACAGAGATCATGAATGTTAGAGGGAATTAGGGTGGCAGTATCAGTAAGCATTCCAGTGCTTTGAAGGAGGGATATAAACAATATAACTTCAGTACTCTTGTGTGAAATTATTTAAAAATTAATTTTAAAATGTCAATTTATTTTAGATTTATCCCTAAAGTAATCTTTATTTAGCTATATTGCACAATAAACTATAAGAAAACAGTATATATAGACACGCACAAAGACACACACAGAGATACACACAGACACACACACACACCATTAAACATCCTCTTGGAAAATATGTACAATTTATGTTAGAAGGAACTTGCAGACTACACGAAGTGACTAAAATAATTCTGCTCCACAAATGAACATTTTCATTTCATTTCCATATTTTTTAAAGACAAGGCAATGCATGTATCCATTATCTTCAGAACTAGGGGAGTAATGATCTGTGGAAAGATTTGAATTGCCGAACATTAAACAAACCTCAGATTTCAGAATGTGAGCATACAACAGTTTCATAGATGAGTTTTTGGTGGTTTAACCAAATATTCATGTAAATCTCTTTCTATCACATTTTGGATCAGTGGTTTAGAAAATCTTCTAAAAATTGCAGACGTTGTAATCAAGATTTCATATGAAATCCTTGCAAGGAGGTTGGAGCTAAAAAAACAGGCTTATCTGTGTGCTGAGATAACACTTTCCCCAAACCAGCAGGATGTACATTAATTTCTAAAAAATTTTAAGGAACTGTTAATGTTATTATAGGCATTGCTAAGTGATAATTATTAGCACAACTTTATGAAGTTCTCTTTTTAATGCTAGGTTTTTATAGTGAACATGTCTCATAGTCATGAATACAAAGTGTCTCCATTCATTCTTCATATATTGATATAGGTTTATATAATATTAGTATAATAATATAATACTATGTATAATATTATATAATATATAATAACAGTGCTTAAAATTTATATAAATTAAATATTTCCAAGAGCTATTATTTTCTTGTGCTTGATATAAAGCAAAATTTAAATTTTGGCATTTGTAAAATCCATTATTCAGTTACTATTTTTTTAAAACATGTATTTCAATGTCTTATTTAGCACAAAAGAGAATCAGAGACATAGTAATTAATCATGATTAAGTGAGGTAAGAATATGGGAAAATATTATTGTCCTGGGATATTTTTAATTAGACTATTTCTTTTCTAGATTAAAAGTTTGAAGATTCATGCATTAACACCTGGTTGTCTTCATTTGCAAGTAAATTCTATCTTTATTTTTTAAGACAGTATCTTATTTTGTATACCATAATAGCCTTGAATACCTTTAGGTAGTCCAGGTTTCCGATGTGGTCTTTTTGCTTTAATATCTTGATTTCTGTTGTTATAATTATGATTCATTTTAATAAGATATATTTTAATTAAGGATAAATACAAATTCTGCTTTTTATCAAAAGCATCATTGAATTTATAAAGAAATGTATCTGAATTTTTTAAGCATATATTGAATGAACATTAGCCCTGGTTCTTTACAGTGCAATATTTATCTAGAATGTATTTCTACAAACTAATTATGATGCATTCTGTTATTTTAATTCCCTTTTCTATCCATCCTTTTATCTCATAGTTCTTTACTAACCACTTTTCCACATGAAGCATGGTGAGATTCCATCTCATAATCTCAATGATTTGGATCATTCTTAAGTCTACAGATTATTTATCTTTCATGATAGCTTGCTGATGGACCAAAAGAGATTCAATATGTACCACTATTTCGTTTATCTGAATAACTAAATGTAAGCAAGTAGGCAGATTATTTCATCTAAAGCAGGCAGCTCTATTCAAAGGCTTAGTAAGATGTTATTGTTTAAACAATATGACTATATTCTGTTGTTGCTGAAATAAAGTTAGTGGCTACAACAAAATTATTTTATTGCCTTAGAATATTAGTTTTGGAAGTCAGAAATCTAACTGGGTTTTAGGCTAAAATAAGTTTGCCTCAAGGACTATGGTGAACTACAAAGTGTGTCTTATTTATTGTTCTACTGCTGTGAAGAGACTGAAGAGACACCATCACCAAGGTAACTCTTATAAAAGACAGCGTGTAATTGAAGGCTTCCTATATTTGGTCCATTATCATCACCACAGAAAGCAGGGCAGCAAGCATACTGCTAGTGAGCTACGTCCTGGAAAAACACAGAGAGAGAGGGAGAGAGAGAGAGAGAGAGAGAGAGAGAGAGAGAGAGAGAGAGAGAGAGAAGAGAGAGAGAGAGAGAGAGAAGAGAGAGAGAGAGGAGAAAGAGAGGAGAGAGAGAGAGACACGATGGGCTTTGGGATCCTCAAAGTCCATGCCCAGTGACACACTTCCTGACACACTTCTTTCAACAAGGCCACATTTCTTAATTCTAATTCTATTATCGTTCCACTCTCTGTGGACTAAATACTCAATTGTATGAGCCTATGGGCACTATTCTTAATCATACAACCACCAACAAAAGGACTGGTATTTTCATCTTTTTCTAGTCTTCAGGAAGATTCTCTCATTTCTCACCTGTTTTCAGGGTTACATCTTCCACCTTGCTGCATTCTGTAATTTCCTGCTGACACAAAAAGGAAAGTTTTTGTGCCTTTCAATACTCAAAAGGTCTCAAAACTCTCTAGGGATTATCCAGGCTAACGTCTTTGGGTCAGGATCTTCAAGTTAGCATATTTGTAAATCCGCTTACAGTGTGAGAGAAATTTTCTATATGCTATTGTCACAGAGAGGTATTATTGTAGCTGTCTTTGTCTGAAGAAAAGGTACAAATCATTGTCTCTTTTTGACATGTCACCTACTTATGATTCTCATTATAGAGATTCATCAATTCAATGATAGATGGTGGAATTCACCTTCTCTATCTATCTGTAGCAATATTAACTAGAATGCAAAAGTATTTCAAAAGGTTTTGTGCACAATAGAATAGCATAATATCATTTTACATTATCTTTCCAGACTTTTGGTTTAAATAGAAGACAGAATTTAGTAATTCATTCCTTGTCCCTGACAAATATTAAAGTAACCATTTCACTCGATGTGCTTTAAAGGATCACGTTTGTGCCCCCACTTAATTATCTCATGGATTTAAGTCTAATCTGAGATTTTAATCCATTGTTACATTGCCTGTCACAGCTCAATATAATCCATTTTCCCCCGGTGTGTTAACCTGATAGTATAAATTGATGAATGACTTTTGAATTTTTTAAACAGAACCATGTTTTACTTTTGAGCCTATATTTCTCTCATAGTTTCACTCTCTGAAGTATGGAAGAGATAAGATGATCAGTGTACCTAAGACTGACTAGTATAAGAATACACAGTTTGAGCACCTACTCTGGAGATAATGGTTGAGTTTTAGTACAGCTGTGTTTGACACTAACAATTTTATAAACTTTCAAAATCAGACATCAATATCAGCTACCTTTGTTCATGATAAAAATAAATAATATGCTAAAAACCTTTCAATTGTTTTTCTGAAACACACACACACACACACACACATACACACACACACCAAAAAAATACCCTGTCTTAATTATTATAATTTCTAAATTTTTACCAGTTAGGCATTTAGCATTGTTGTAATGATCATCTCTCTTAAAAAACTTACTCAGAATTTCATTATAAAGTATGTCATTTCTTGGTAAGTATTATATCCAACATTAAGCTATACTTCAGAAAATGGTAGTTTAAAGTCACACAATGTGAACCAATATACTGTTTCAAATTGTATCTGACATGATGTTGCTCAAAGCCCCCACAGCTCTTCATGATGAGTGGTCTTGTTTAAAATGAAGTGGATAATAAACCTAAATCGTTCATCTATTGATATAGTTCTACTTATTTGGGAGTAAGAACAATGTCATTAAGATACAATTTTCCTCTTTTGCCTGCCACTTTCCTTGCCAGTTCATTAGTTCTAGCCTCAGCATTATTTCAATAAGTTAAATAACATGAAAATTATTTACCTACTTTTAGAAAATATTAAATTCAAATTCTTTTTGAAAATGCCAAAATGTTTCATATTTTTGTTGTTAGTATTCTGAACTACTTTAGATAGGCATTTTAAAATCTAATATATAAGGTTGAAATACTGAAAGCTTTTTATATGAGACAGTTAAAAAAAAGATCAAGACCAGACTGATTTATGAATCACCTCGATCCAATCTGATATATTCCATCATTTCTGAAATAATATTTTGAGAGTAAAAAATATTTTTGTTATAATTATGTTCAAATACTTTATATGGGCATTTTTTAACCTTACTGGTTCAATAGGTTCATACCAAAAATATAGTGATTTTATTGAAAATAAATAGGAAAGGATGTTAATCCAAGTTATATAAAGAGAAAGGGGATACAAATATGTTCATAGATACTTATCTCCATCAAAGGGAGGAGTTAAAGAAAGTTTTATTGTCTTAAGAATAAAAGGGAGATCTGCCATTCCAGGAGAAGGAGAGGAGGAGGAGAAAGCCATGATAGAGCATAACCACATGTCCAGGAGAAACTGAAAGTAGCAAGGGATCTTACAGCTGAAGAATATATTAGAATAGTATTTGATCCGCTCAATCTAGGCTTATAGCTTATAATTCTAATAACTGGATTGTGTGTTTTATAAGTGGAGTTCTCAGGGTAGCAGACACCAACAACATTCATGGAAAATTTGCCTTCCTCTGTTCTAAAGCATATTATTTTCCAGAAATCATCTGCTTCATGCTTTTGTTTTCTTTACACAAATGATAACAACAAACAACAACAGCAGCAGCAACAGCAACAACAATAATAGTAATTATATAAGAAAATACGGTGGCTCATAGTACACTGGTGTTATTATATTCGTGTAACTTAGTTTTACCTCCTTTTTTAGTCCTATATGTAAATGTAGAATATTGGAGATTATCTCTCTTCTTCTGTTATTTTTTTCCCAACATTTTATTTTAAAATGGAACAAAATGAGTCATGAATTTTCATCTTCTGTAACCCTACAACATACTGTTGACTAAAAGTCAGTTTGGGGCTAGATCTTTGTTTTTAACTATCTCATGGTAAAAGCTATCAGTAATTCAGGGTAAAATATTAAATTTTCTAAGATTATAGTTTTAAATATTTTTCTATATCCAGTTGGCTGTTTTGTCATTAATTTTTAATGATTTACACTAAGTTATTTGTATGTTTCACTCAAGACAACTGTATGGACATTTAACCTTTTATTTGTGATTTTCAAGAATCCTGACATGGGTGTTACTATCAGTCTCCATTTTCCTCCCTAATCAGTGCTGTTTCTAATGCATTTCTACTCTATTCTCTGAAATTCCTCACATTTATTTCTTGGCAACAGATACATAGGTGATGATTTTTCATCCTGATTTGAAACTTCCTTTTTTTTGTATATACTTCTCTCCCACTACTATCTGGTACAGGTTCATATTCAAACATATTTTAGACATGTCTTTTTATAGATTTTGAAAAGCTGTAAGATTCAGTTACTATTAGAAATATTGATTATATTGTTGAAGTTTTCTAAAGCTAGAGTTCTCCTTATAGGAAGTATGATTTTAAATCTCCATATAGCCAGAAATTGCAAGATCTTTTGAGTGTTAAATTTCTCTGTTTGTCTTTTTATTGCAAGAAATATGATCATGCTATCTGATTATTTCAACTCATCATCTTACAGTTTTTATGCCTGTTGCATTTTCTAACATGTTTAAGTTAGAAGGAGTAAATATTTTTCAAATAGAAAGGCCCCATTAAATACATATAGACTCATGCTTTTAACAAATGTCTACCCCTTTAGTCTCGATTTAATTCAAAATATAGAAGGTTAGCATTGATACTTTTGTTTATAAAATTAATATTTTTTCTTGTATTAGGGAATCTACTTATGCACATTTGACTAAATTAGAAATAACTTCTATCATTTCTCAAATGCCATTACATTCAGATATTTTTCATTTTTTTATATTTGCTATAACTCAGAATGAACAATTACAAGAGCTGCCATACTAGCTACAACAGCTTATACTAGACAAGCATTGGAAAGTACTGCCAAGGCCAGCATGGCCCTGGCAGGGACAGAGTTACATGGTTCCTTCCCCTGAGACAAGACTCAGCCTCTTGAGTGTCTGATGGCTTCTGTGGGCATAATAAGGCTTGTTTGTATATTAATATACATATGTCACATTCCTCTGAGGAATGTCCTCCATGTTAACATTAATGACTCCATAAGAATTAGAAACAGTAAGGAATCCAGGAGGCAAATGTGTAGCTAATGTCTTAGCAAAATGACAAACAGTGGGACCTTCAGGACACCCCTTAAGGCTATGGGAAAGTGCTCTAAATACCTGAGTTCAATATATATAATTTCTCAAGTACGCATAATATGATAATACAATAAAGAGTGTTTTATGGATCTAAAAATACAAAGGCAGCTATACTATGAGCCAGCTTGTCAAAAAGATACAAAGGCAGGCAGATTCCTGAGTTCCAGGTCAGCCTAGGACAGAACAAGATTAGGCTCAGGTTTGGTAAAAACAGTAATTTCAGGGCAGGGTCCCAATCAACTAGCTTATTATTTGTGCTTAACAAAGGCAGACAAATCTCTGAATTCTTTTCCAATGTTTAGAAAAAAAAATTATACTTACTGGCTCCTAAGATTCCTGTTGTCATGGAATACTGATTCGTAAGATAATCAAAAGGAACCTGGAATAAATGACTGGCTTGATATGTAAAATAATACACTGGACCTGTGTTCTGTAGGTGATGAATTATTCAGAGATTTATTTTTAGGATAAAAATAGAGAACTGCTTGACCAACAGACACACTTTACACAGAAACACACAAGTGCATGTGTGCAAACACGTACATGCAAGCATGACATAAGCAGATAGATATTGTAGAATAGAAAGCAGAACATGGACAGAGAGATCTCTTAGAATAGCAAGCAAGCAGATTATAGACAGAAATCTCCAGAGAGAAAGAAGAACACAGAGCAAAGCTAATTGAAAAAGCTGTATCAAGCAGAAAACAGGTCACCAGGTTCGAGCTGTGATTTAACTTGGAGTTGAATTTTTTTGCGACTCCCAGACACCCCTTCTCTCAGAATCCCTCTCAATGCCAAGGTTAGTCCTTGGCAAAGTACATTAACAAGTCCCTTTGTTTATTATCCAGCAGAAGAGCACCAAATTAATTAATTAATTAATTAATTAAATAATCAATATGCACACAGAAGAGTCAAAAAATCCCATTAAGTGCACATGCTAAAATATGTTCATTCAACTGTCACTGATCTGATGATCATTATTGGAGAGTTTTCTTTATCCCAATAAATAAAAATATTATAAAGCTTCATGTAGAAGATATTAGAAAAATATATATTTTATTTCTCTTATATTAGTATACCATGTATGTGCATATGCATATGAATGTATGAAAAGTTTCAGGGACCATAAGACAAGTGAATAAGTGTATTAGAATTGTCAAATGGTTTTCAATAGAGATTGTATAACTTAATGTCAAGCAGACAACCAGGAAACTACTTAACATTAAGTATTATTTTATACCATAGCAATTCTGGTTTATATAACTGCATTTAACTCCAGATTTATGTAATGATTAATGTACTTCCTTTTATGACTATTGCTCATTATTTAACTAACTTTCTGCAGAATTATTCATTCAATTTTTAACAGGGAGAACTATATTATTTCTATTCTTATTATAGACTAATGGGAGACTACTATACATTCTGAATAAATAGTATGTGTCAGATAAATGGACATGAAGAAAACTTTTATGATTTGCCGGTAATGTGTTCATTTTTGTAATAGCATCAGTCAAAAAATGAACTTTTACAACTTAAGTTGATTAGTATTTATCAATTTTCTTTAAAAAATTCATTCTGCATGAGATCTACTTAGAAATATTTTCCTGTAAATGTTAGCAAATATTGTTCTTATCTGTATAAAGTTATATATTTACATTCTTTAAGGTATTTAATTTGATGTAAGAAAATAAGACTGATTATATACATTGTCTTCCAGAAATGTTCAAAAGCACAAATTAATTTATTCTTGCTTCATTTAAAGTCAAACTTAAGATTATATTAAAGAAGCAAACTTTTTGTTCCTGGAGTTTACTTTCACATCTTGAACAGTATTTGGAACTTGAACATTGATGTCTATGTGGGGATGGATGTTGCCTCTCTACTGCATTTTGTGTCTCATTTTCTTTTATGAAATAATGATGGAGATTTATATTATGGGTTGGAATGAATTGGCAGTCTTCTTATTTTATATGTTTTTTCATTCTCTTTAGTAATGATGTGCATTTTCCAGTAATTTTCAGATTGCCTTTTTCCAGTTAAACTGCCAACCTATTTTCATATAACTTGACTTTTATGAAACTTTCAATTTTGTGTTTTTTTTCTTTTGATTATTCTATCTATGTGAACATGACTTTTCATTTGAGCTTTCTTTCTGCCATCAAATTAACATTTAGTTATTTCTTTAAATTAATTTACTTTGTATAGTGATCTGCTGGTGACATGATTTGATCATACAGGAGTTTAATGTATCATTTCTTGAGAAAGGTCAAAGCCAATCCTAGTTTCCATAATATTTACATTAGTTTTCTCTCCCTGCAACAGTGAGAAAAGTCATTAATTTTCTCTACATCTTGACCAGCAGTTGTTTATTCAGTCTTTATGATATTACTCAATTTTGCTACAGTAAATTGAAATTTTGTTGTGCTTTTAATTTTCACACCTTTATTACTGGGGAGATATTTTGATATACTATTTGGCCATTCATAAGATTTTACACAAATGGCTATTAAATTCCATATTTACTCTAAAACTCAATTCATTCCTACTGAGTTTTGGAGATCCTGATGTCTCCCAGATACCAACCTCCTAACATAAATGTATTAATATTTTTAATGACTTATTTTTCAGTGATTTGGGATTTTGTCTTTAAAATTTTCTTGTTCCACTATTTTGGATTTCTGTTTGTTCATTAACATTTTCTCCTAATTTGTAAGTTGTTTATTATGGTTGTTGTACATAAGTTATATAAGTTTGTGTATACAAGCAAGTTTAATATTTTCTATGATTTATTTTCAGTGGTTTGAGATTTTGTCTCTAAAACTTTCTTATTCCATTTATTTGGGTTTTATTGTTTGTTTGTTTGCTTGTTTAATTTTTCCATTTATTTTTTTCATATATTACATCCCATCTGTAGTTTCCCTTCCTTCTTTTCTCTCAGTGCCTCTCCACATCTCTTACCCCTCATCCTCCCCTCATCCACTCCTCCTGTTTCCTTCCAGAAGAGGGTAGGCCTCCCAGGGATGTCAAACATTGCTTATCAACCTACAATAAGAATAGACACCTTTCCTCACATTAAAGATGGATTGGGAACCCAGTGGGTCAAAATTAAAAAACAAAACAAAACAAACAAACAAACAAACAAAAAACAGTCTGTATACCTACTGTAAGATGTCCCACAAAAATACCAAGCTATAAAACTGTTATATGTGATATATATGCAATGAGCTTGGTCAGATCTATGCAGATTCCATGACCGTTGGTTGTGTATCTCTGAGACCCTATGGGCACTGGTTAACTGATTCTGTGAACTCTCTTGTGGTCTTCTAACTCCTACAATCCTTTCTCCCCTTCTTCAGCAGGATTCCCTGAGGCATACCTAATGTTTGACTGTGGGTCTCTGCATATTTCCAACAGCATTCTGGATGAAGCCTCTCTGATAATGATTATGATAGGCTCCTGTCTACTAGTGTAGCAGAATATCTTTAGGAAACGTTCACTAATTTTTTCCTGTCATGTTTTGTTCTATCCTAAGGCTCTGAACTATCTAGCCTCTGGTTCTTGGTAGTCCAGACAGTGCCAGTGCTGGGCAACCTCTCATAGTATGAGTTCAAGCTGGACCAGCACTTTGTTGGCCATTTCCACAATTTCTGCACCACTGCACCACTTTTACCATAACACATCTTGTAGGCAGGGCAAATTGTAAGTCAAAAGTTTGTGGCTGGTTTGGTGTCTCAGTCGATCACCTGGAAGTCTTTCCTGATTACAGCAGATGGCCAGTTTAGGCTTCTGATCCTACATTACTAGGAGATTTAACTAAGGTAACTCTATGGGCACAGGTTAACTGATTCTGTGAATTCTCTTGTGGTATTCTGTAGATTCTTGGGAGTTTCCATGGCCCTAGGTTTGTACTTTACTCCCCAAATTTTTCCCTAATTGTTGTTTTCTCTCCAAGTACTCTCTTGTTCCATCCGTATCCCCACTTAATCCCTCATGCTTCTGTCCCACTTGCCTCCAGTCCATCCACAGTATCTATTCTATTTCCCCTTCTCAAGGAGAATTGAGTGTCTTGTCTTGAGCTCTCAATTGTACTTAACCACTCTGGGTCTGTAGATTGCAGCATGTTTATTTTTTCCTTTACAGCTACTGTCCACTTATAAGTGAATACATACCATATTTGTTTTTTGTGAGGCTGGATTACCTCACTCAGGATGATAATTTTCTACTTCTCTTCATTTACCTGCAAATTTTGTAAGGTTAATTTTTAACAGATGAATAATACTCCATTCTATAAATATAGTGTATTTTCTTTAACAATTCTTCAGTTGAAGGACATCAGTTGCTTCCACTTTCTGGATATTATGAATAAAGCTGCTATAAATATTTTTGAGCAAAAATTCTTGTGATAGGATAGACTGTCTTTTGTGAAAATCCAAAGAGTAGTATAGCTGGGTTGTAAAGTATACTAATTCCCAATTTCCTGCGAAATCACTATATTGATATCCAAAGTGTCTGTACACATTTGGACTCCAACTGTAGAATTCTCCTTGTTCTATATCCTTCCCACTATAAACTGCCCCATATATTTTTATTTCAGCTATGCAGAGATGGGTAGGATGGAAGCTCTATGTAATTGTGATTTTCATTTCCCTGATGGCTAAGAATGTTGAACATTCCTTTAAATACTTTTCTGGATCTTTCAAAGAAAAATAGAAAAGGACACTTCTATGTGAAATCAAGGAAAAGTACAGCTATTAAGCAATATCAATAGGGAAGACAGTATATTTTCAAGAAAATATCTTACTGCAGATATGGCACAAAACTAATGATTAATAGAGAAGCAGGACACAGATATTTAAAATTCTTCAACCAAAAATATAGAATGGCAGAGTCTACCCACACTCATAGTTCAAAAATGTACTTTGTCAATTCAAATAACATTAAATATATACTGAATAAATGGCGATAGCATATGCCATACAGATGACTATTGGTAAAAACCAAATAGGTTTTAAGATATTTTAATAAAACCACACAAATTTAAAGGAAAAACATGCTATAGAAAATTACTTGGCCATAGTTATTTTTATACTTTTTCCTTTTATTGAGAAAAAATTTAAACTATGATCAAAAACGAATGAAGTTTCTATAGAATGTTTTATATAAAATGGTATAACTCTTCACTGGAATAGTTATAAATACAGGCAAACAAATTATATTTTTACAGGAAATTTAATTCACAGTGAAATGACCTGCTTTGGGTAGCTTTTCATGGACTGCGATAAATGTTAATAAAACAGTGCAGTTATGTGATTATTATTATTAAGGGATGGAACCAACGGCTTCAGTCATCATGCCAAAGTGTCACACAATGTAATAAAAAAATGAAGCACATTTGTTGACAGTTTGATGAATATTTATCTTTCCTAACTAGCCCATATCCTGCAGGCAGCCATTTCATAAACACTGTGAAGTAATATCTTATCAAAATTATTTTAAATTATCATCTCATATAACATTTTTGATTCAAAGTTATTTATCATCCATTCATATAAAATCTTTCACATGTGATTACTAAAATGCTTTTAGTTTTTACGTATGAATGTATCAATTAAATACTCAAAAATATTTCTTCAGTGACTTTTTTCACTCATATCATTAAAATCACTTTGTCAAACTTATAAATAGTAATTTGGGTACATATAGAAATTTAATTTCTCTCTGATGGCAAGTGGAAGTGCAAAGATCCTTGAAATGCAGCAGGAGTGATAGAGATAAGTAATTCTGATAATGACATACATTTTGCCATAATGAATACTCTCTTAAGATGCTATTTATCAGGGTAAAGATTCCTAGTATTAAATTTTAGTTAATAAACTTCATGAAATCATTTTCCTCACTGTAAGAATTGTCAGAAAGACAAATAATCACAAGGAAAATAAAGGTATACACAAGAAAAAAGGAGGCACAAATATTCTTGGTAGAAATTATGTAATTATGAATTGTCTGTTTAGGATTCTAATATTTATTGTTTTCAAGGACAAGCAGAATGTATATCTTTAGAAAATACATGCAGATCCATACTATGCATATATAATTGTCTAATTTGAAATCACCTATGACATTGCTGAATTGTGTATACCAGTCATTGTTTTTAATTCTGACATACTTTATTACAAATACACTGAAAGCATTATACTCTTTTTAAAATGTATTTTAATTCTACTTTAAAATTTTTTTAGTTTCATATATGGGTAGGGTATTTACATTATTTAATATCTCTCTCTGCTCAATCCAATGCCTTATTATTCCTACTCCATTCATATTCATGGCATCTTTCTATTAAACACACCACACATACACACACACACACACACACACACACACACACATACCTTGTTGATTGTGTATATATGTTTTTTAAGTTGAACATTTGGTATTGGATAACCAATTAGGAAGATAATTTCTGAAAATAACTTATACTCCCCTTTTCCCTGTTTGCAGGCATTAATAACTTGTAAAACTTAATCTGTGGGTAGGGCTCAGTGAGGCTTTCTGAATCCACATTGGAATGGTATTATCATTTTTAAGATCTTATTTAGGCAATCTTATTGTTGAGATTTATATATGTAGCTTTCCTGTCATATATAAGACACAATGTATTCTTTGCTCATAAAAAAGACAATTGTGATATCATAAGATATTCTATTAAAATATTTAATAAAAAAGTAAAATATAAAGATAATTGTATTTTTATTGTTTCAAAAATACAACTGTATCCAGTATTTCTTTTGTTAAGGCACAATTCAAGTTGCTGCTTTAAGTCCAAGTTCAGATAATATCTTAGAGTACAAGTTTATTTTTAGGAAACACAGATGGCATTAATTTTGTGTAAATATTTTGTCAATCCAGAACAACAACACAGATTAATAAATTCAGGATATGAGGTACTTTTTGAAAACTCTTTAGAAGATGTTAACATATTTCTCTGAATTCTTTGATTTACAGGTTCTAGAACTATATCTATTTGGACATTTCTTCCTATGGTCACTGAGTTAGATCAACTTTCAGTTTCCCTTGCATGTCACCTATGCAAGGTATCTAGTATATCAGAGTTGATCCTCTTTAATAATTATTGTGTAATTCTTTTAAAAATCAGAAAATAATGCTGACTTATTCCCTAAAAAATGCCAGGCTTTTCTTTTATTTTTCTGTAAATCATTATCAATGCTTCATTAATAGTTAAAAGTGGTCATGATTTATTGACAAGTAACACAGAGTTAGTTCAATTAGCATACTAAGTGTTCTGTTTTATATGTATGTTATGCAATACAGTACAAACTTAGACAAAAACATTTAATGATGTCTGCCATATGCAGAATCTAGATATTACACTTTATATAATAGTGGTGACTACTTCAAATGGAGTGAATGTATGTGATCAGGAATGAGGCAAGCATATACCGTGATTAAATAAGATTCAAGTCAATGATGTATATGTATAAAAATACTAATGAACTTATTCATATTTTATACAACGATGCTTGTTAATGTAAAATGGTAGAATGTATTCTGGAAAGTAAGGTCCTCCAAATTGTACTTTTCAGAGTTATACAACAGACCACAACCTTGTAAAATTATTTCACTTTAAAACTAGACTGTTGGGTACAAGGCACAGTGGGTGGATATAAGAAGGAATAAAATATTATCTATTATAAATTGACAAAGGTTATTTAGTAAACCATAAATGGAAATGTAAGCACTTACATCTCACTAATTTGTGGTTTTCTCTAATGGTTAGATTAAGGAGAATTTTTGTTTCAATAAAAATATTGTACTTTCCTAGTGGGAAATAAAGCTCCTCCCCTTTCACCTTTAAATTTCTCTATCCATCAAGTTTATAGTAAATTAAATTTTTTTAATAAGGCAATCACTGGTCTCCAGATCCAATCTATTGCAAAACATGTACAATCACACTTTCTATCCCCCATCTACTATAATACATGTACCAACTGCATTAATTTATGAAAAAATATTCATGGAATATGATAAGTAAAATCCAGTAGAAAGATGCAATTTCTTACCTTGCTATTTTCTTTCACAGTGCTGGAAACTATTCAGCCAACACTGAGATACAGCCGCGAAGGGTATTTCAGTAAATATTGCCAATATCTTTTCTTATATATAAGGCATATATAAATATATAAAGTTTTTATAGAGAGAAATATTTAATAATAGCATTTATAATATATAATTTATAATAGCATATATATAAAATTGAGAAAGTTTTGTGTATAAAGTCTTACACAAACTCTGACCATATGACAATAAATATCAAGGAATCATGGCTCAGGATTCTTTCTTAAGTTGCCACTCATAAAAACTCATTGTCCTGTTGGTAGAGCTATATAGGACCATTGTATAAAGCAGTATTTACTGAGCTTTATGAATCACATCATGTTTTTTAGAAGTAATAGCCTATCAACCTCTGCTGACCAGGAATGTGGTAGAGTAAGGGTTGAAAGAGCTCAGCTGTGACACCAGACAGAAGAGAGACTAAAAGAAAAAAAGAAAAAAAGGGGATAATTTTGTGGCTGGGTCTCAGGAAAGTGTAGATGGAAACACTAGCAATTCTCATCATGGAGACAATTACCTAAAGCATAAAATTAAATTTATTGTGAATATGTTAGCAACAGGACCCAATAAGATGAGAAGTTGGAAATTTTAGATGTATCATACCACATATATTTGCATATATGAATTTAACCTTTAGAAAGAGATGAGTAAAATTTATGAGTATAGATGAAACTTTTTCAAGATCAAGATAAGTGAGACAGTTGCCTACACTGTAGTGGAAGTCGATTGCTTTCCTTTCACTAAAAATATATTAAACCACACTAGCCATAGTTACAAAAAAGAAGTAACCATACTATGAGACATGCTCAGGTAATAGTGCACATTGTTTTTAAAACCCCAGCAGAGTTAACTGTATATAAAGTTCGGAGTCAAGAATAATGTAGAAAACCTGAAAATAATAAACAATGTAAAATGTATTTGATTATCTCTGTACAGTTAATTATTACACCATTGATATATACGATAATGAGATATTGGGGTAAAACTGAATTAGATCTCATTTGTAAAGCCAATTCCTAAAAAAGACAATCTAAAAGTGAAAAAAATTACTAATTAATGTTATAGGAAAGATGGTGATATATATATATGTGTGTGTGTGTGTGTGTGTATAGATATGTATGTATAGATATGTATATGTACATATTTATATATGTATATATATATATATATATATATGTGTGTGTGTGTGTGTGTGTGTGTGTGTGTATGTATGTGGATGTGGATGTGTGTGTGTGGATGTGGATGTATATGTATGTATCACTAAAGTGGCAGAGAACCTTGCATTTCTCACATTTGTATTCCTAGTGAAATCAACTGACACTTGTAAAATGATATCCCTTATACAAAGTTGATCCTGAGAAACAAAATAGCAAGTAACTCTGAGTAGGACACAGCCTCAATTCTGCATCATGTATGTTGAAGGTAGAACAGTAGTCACCAGACAGTAAGAGACACTAATGAGGGAGCAGTTAACTGCTGTGATAAGCATGAGCTGCTGTGCTCTGATGACACAATAGGCTGAACACATATAGCAATAAAGCACTGCACAGTTCAGAGGACATGAAGTAAGGTCCTCAGTATTGCATCATAATTAAATGATAAACTGTTAAAGAGATAGGCAATTGTAAATTAAGTCGATTTATATATTGTACAGTATATACATGTATTAAAACTATGCATGTAATTCCACTAATAAATTGTTCATAGTCTGTTATTAAAAGAAAAAATAATAAATAAAGAAGATTCTTATGTTGGTCTTGATTTCATTGCTTTGAACTTTTTGCAATGCTGGTTTCTATCCCATCTTATGTGAAAATATCTTTTGGAACTGAAACTTCTTGAAGTGTTTTTTTTCATCATCACACCAAAGGGATCTTTTAGCTTTCTGTGTCTTGATTGAATAGGCATTCACCTCACTTACTATAAATATTGGAGAATGGCTAAAACGAATGTATTATCTCAAAGACTAGGAAGCATTTTTCAATATAATATTTATTGTTTTTAAAATATATAAAATGAAATGTTAATATCTGCTTTGCTTTTATATAAGGGAGTTTTATATACAAAATTATATGTTATATATAATTTGTTTACAAATTAGCTGTGTGCCCATGATCATGTGTTTCATTATGTTCTGTGACTAATGTCTATAAAAACACAATGGAATAAAAGTGGATATAAATTTTCAAAATTCTATCAATATTAAGTGTATATAAACTAGAAATTACCAAATTTAAAAAAATATTGTAATATATGATGCAATACAATAATGCTATATTGTAATATATATGATATATATTACAATATAACATTAATGTAATGATCATTAGTATTCTTCCATTTATTTGGCACTTCCTAAAGACATTTTATGTTTAGGAAAAGTGGGAGATTATAATAATTAATAAAATACTCTATAAAATATTTGAAGATATAAAATCAAGTATTATAATTTGTTGGGCCTCATTTTGGGCCTTGTTTGGGGCTTGAGGACAAACCTGAACCTGGCTCGAGTTTCAGTGGCCTTGTGGGAGAGCCTTGAGACCTGTCTCAAGTCACTTCCTTATTGGGGTGACTAGGCAAGACCTGTTTGGCCCTGTCTCTGTCCTGCCATTTCTGATGTGAAGCTTTGCCATTGGCCCTGTCAGTTACCCCTTACCCTCCTCCGTCATCCTTCCCTGCCTCCTGTGTCATCTCTTCCCATACCTAAGTGCCTGCCTCCTTGCCTTCTCTATATAAGCAAGTGCTTAGTTTAATAAAGTGAGTTCCTGTTTCGACAAGACTTCCAGCCTTACTTGTTTCTTTTGGGGCGTCAACACTCTCCATTCTGCTCAGTTCTGGATAGAACTTGCTGGACAGGGTTTTATCTTCTCTTCTGGATCTGCTGGCAAGGGAGCTGACAATAATTTGTATACACTTACAGTCATACTAATGAATTTATCCACTATTACTCTCCTGAAGATTTAAGAATTTGAAAATATCTGAAAAATTTTTGAAGGTATATTTTACATAGATAGAAATAATGAAGAGTGCAGGGCTATGAGACCTCATTCATGTCATCTATAACCTGGCAGACCTTGTTAACTCTACAGAGAGTAACATGTATTGACAGTATATGATTCTAGGTACAAAAATACTGCCCAACTACTAACTACATTCTTAGATTTTTCATTCATGACAATTTAGATCCTTCCTACTTCAGTGCTGATTCAACTGCATGCTAATTTACTGGTAATTTGATATCCTACATTTTCTACTTCTAACTTCACAGTGAATCTAAGCTATGCCTAAAAATAAACTCTTCACAAAGAGAGCTCTTTTGTATAATACAGCAGTAAAGTTTTCTAGAAATAAGAATCATACCTGTAATAATATATTTGTTCTCCCCATGCTATAGATAGGATTCCTGATTTGACTAGTTAAATTATATTAATATTTCATGTGTTTGCAATGGTTTCTTTCAATATTTGTATATTCATTATACAGCAATTGTTTTCCCTTAGGGATTTTAGAGTCTAATAAAGTTGTCAAATAATTTTTATCTGAAATTAATAAATAAGTGATCTTTTGGGTGCTTCTCCATTATATAAATAAGTTAAGACATGTTAACTTTTACAAATATTGTATCATAAAAATGCTAAAATTAATTGTGATCTAAATACAACACAATTGTTTACTATGTCAATATTATCAAGATTAAAATTGTCATTGAGCTATAAGTTTATAAGTAATTTAAGATAAAGAATTGAAGACATAGTTTAATTGGTATAAGACTTTCCTGGTTGCTTACAGCTTTGGCTTTCATCCTCATCCTACTCTGGGAAAAGTGGACATGAAGCAAATATTAGCAGTCGCAGCATTGGGAGGTAGAAAGTCAGAAATTCAGAAATTCAGTGCTATTGCAGATTGATAAAAAGCTAGTGGTTGGTCTTAGATATGATATTTGAGTTCCTGTATCAAAGGAAGAGAGGAAGAATAAAAGAAAGAAAGAAAGTAAGAAAGAAAAAAAGAAAGAAAGAAAGAAAGAAAGAAAGAAAGAAAGAAAGAAAGAAAGATGAGGGAGAGATGGAGGAAGGAGGAAAAAAAGGAGGGGGATAAGGAGTCAAGGAGAACTATATCCATAAACTGTCAGCACCATGTTGATGCTTTGAATCACAAATGGTATTTAGATATCAAATGAAATTTTAGTTGATGCAGATAAATGAAGTGGATCCAATAATTACTTTTTTTTTCTTTAATTGGTTATTTTATTTATTTACATTTAAATATTATCTCCCTTCCTGGTTTCTCCTCCATAAACTCCCTTTCACATCTTCCCCTCCCCCCTGCTTCAATGAGAGTGCTCCTGTACACACTCACCCATTCCTGCCTCACTGTTCTAACATGCATGCCATGGAAAGAGAACCTGTAGAGACCATATCCAGAGCTTAGGCACAACCCCCAGTTGAGGGATGGGGCCGGCCACCCATCTCAAAAATTTTAATCCAGAATTGCTACTGTCTAAAGGAAATACAGGGACAAAGAGTGGAACAGAGACTGAAGGAGAGGCCATTCAGAAATTGCCCCACCTGGGGATCCATGCTATACGCAGACACCAAACCCAGACACTATTGCTGATGCCAAGAAGCTCTTGCTGACAGCAACATGATGTAGCTGTCTCCTGAGAGGCTCTGCCAGAGCCTTACCAATTCTGATGTGGATGTTTGCCACTAACCATTGGATTGTGCATGTGGACCCTAATGGAAGAGTTAGGGAAAGGACTGAAAAAACTGAACTGGTTTGCAACCCCATAGGAAGAACAACGATATCAACCAACCAGAGTCCCCAGATAGCCCAGGGATTAAACCACCAACCAAAGAATACACAAGTGACCCATGGCTCTAGCTGCATGTGTAACAGAAGATGGCCTTACCTCAGATCTATAGGAGGGAGACCCTTGGTCCTGTGAAGGCTGGATGCCCCATAATTACTTGTAAACCATAAAATCCTCTTGCTATGAAGAACAATGAGCCATAAATTCTGGCTGAGATAGGGAAAGTATTTCAAAGTATTCTGAGTCCTGAATTTTCTTCAAACACTTTTTTTTTTAAGTTTAAATCTCTTCTTTTTTTTATTGTATATTATATTTATTTACATTTCAAATGTTATCCTTCCAGCTTTCCACTCCCAAAACCCCTAATCCCATCCCCCCTTCCCCTTCTTTTATGAGGGTTCTTCCTCTCCAACCCACCCACTCCCACCTCACTGCCCTGACATTTCCTTATCCTGGGGCATCAAGCTTTCGCAGGACCAAGGGCCTCTCCTCCCATTGATACCTGACAAGGCCATCCTCTGCTACACATGCTGCTGGAACCACAGGTCCCTCCAGGTGTACTCTTTGGTTGGTGGTTTAGTCCATGAGAGCTCTTAAATGAAAACTGTAGAATTAAGGGGTGTCCCCATTTAATTCCACCTTGACTTAAAAAATTGAATATGTGCAGACATAACAAACTTAAACACAGCATTTGGGATAAGTGACAAACCTCTGAAAACTTCTCTCAACAAAATTTTATACAGAGAACAATTTTTTTTTCAAAATTAAACTTTTCAAAATTATTGAGCATTTTCCAAATGCTATACCAATCCAAGAAGCACTCATTGAAACCATCTGATTGTCTATGAGTTGGAAGGGGTAGAAGTCCCTCTGATTCCTCTTTTCTAGTTAGACACAGAAACCAACATCATAACAAAAACATGAGGGGAAATGTGGCTTTTCAGTTCCCACCAACTCTATCCCTTCAACACTCTCTCTCTCATTTGGTCTGTAAATAATGCTCATTGAGATTATATTAATTGGAAATGACTCAAAGGTATGTGTAAGTGAAAGCCCATTTCTTAGATCATTTGTCAAAAGCAATTAATAGGGAGTGGTTAATTTACAACAGCCTGAGGTAACAATGCTGATGAGGGTGAATAGGAGGGCAATAAAGAAAATTAACAGGGATATCTGAAGGATGAAATGTTCACAGGCTCTCCTTTACCTCTCCTACATATTCATAGGAATTTAGAAGGCAATGAATATGTGAAAGGAGTACCTGGAATAGGCCTCTTCTTGCATCTGCAAACTATAGTTAGTTATGACCAAAGCAAAGAAGGAGGTAATTAGCAACACAGAGTTGTCAAACACTTAGTAATTTATAGTTTCATGACATATAAAAAAATATTCCCGACACTTAAGCTGACCACCTAGATAAGTAGAAGTTGCAATGGAAAAATAAGGCAACAATATAGATTCTCCAAATTATTAAAAATCTAATGGCAAACAAACAAAATGTCATTAGTAAAATTATCAAAAATTTAGTGACAACTTTAAGATACTGAGGAAAGAAACTGCAGAAGATACTAGAAGATGGAATTACTGGTCACCCATACTCAAAGATACTCAAAGATTGGTAGGGCTTGTCTATTCTACCAAACACAACAAACTCAACCTAATCTTGACCAAAATTCTAAATCAACATGCAGGGAAACCCTGCTGCTAAGGTCAAAGTGTGACATTACCAGACAGCCCTGAGCTCAGGTGCAAAATGGCAGACTCCATTCTTCAGCAAGGCTTCCTCTTCTTTACCTGGGGAATCCAGGAGAAAACACAGCATTTTCAACAACTGGTGCTCCTCAAACCAGCCAGCTACATGTAAAAGAATGAAACTTGATCCTTACCACTGACCATGCACAAAGGTTAATTCCAGATGAATCAACCTCAGTATAAGACCTGATTCTCTGAATCAGATACAGGCACAGGTCAGGAGTGGGGTTGAATTTATAGTCATAGGAAAGGACTTGATGGATAATTCTGAGTTGTACAAGCCTTAAGACTGACAATTGGCAAATGAGACACCATGAGGCCAACCAGCTTTAGCAGTAAAGGAAACCATAATCTGAGTGAAAAGATAGCCAAAGAATTGGAAAAAAAAATAGTTCTTGGTCCTTTATTCAACTCATAGATATTAGTACCTGGAATATAAAAATAACTCACAAAACTAAGAAGAAAACAGATAATTCGATTTAAAAATAAGATCAAAATTAAGAGTTTTGAAAAGATGAATTTCAAATGGCTAAGAAACATATTTGTTTGATCTTTATGATTCTTAAGTATCAAAGAAATACAAATTAAAATAAATATAAAATTTTACGTAGATTGGAGGGGAGGTGGGAATGAACTGGGAGAACTAGAGGAAGAGTATGCACTTTGAATAAAAGAAAAAAAATCAGGACTGGCACACATGTGAACTCACAGAATCTGTTGCAGTATGTGTAGCTCCTGCACAGAACTAATACAGATAAAGGAAATGGACATAATCCCTATCCCTAACACAGATAACTGATTGATAACTGTTCACAAAAAAAAAAAAAAAATACAGCTGAAAGAGTCAAATGGTGATACTTCCTTACAACCAATGGACAGAAGCTTGGGACCTCTGAGGTTACATTGGGAAAAAGCTGGGAGAAGCTGAGGAGGAGGGCGACTCCATAGGAAGACCAGAAGTCTCAAATAACCTGGACCCCCGAGATCTCTGACATTGATCCACCAACCTGACAGCATACATGAGGTGGACTGAGGACTGCCTGGTCTGGTGTCAGTGACAGAAGCTGTACATAACCTTGAAGTCCCAGGAAATGGGGAGGTCTGGTAAGGTGGGTGGGGGAGTGGAGATATCTTCTTGGAGACACAAGGGAGAAGACATGGGATGAGAAACAGTCAGAGGGCAGACTCAGATGGGGATAACGACTAGACTGTAAAAAATGATTAAATAGCCAGAAGCTGGAAACAACCCAGATGTCCCTCAACAGAAGAATGGATAAAGGAAATGTGGTACATTTACACAAAGGAATTCTACTCAGCTATTAAAAACAATGACTTCATGAAATTCGAAGGCAAATGGATGGAATTTGAAAATATCATCCTGAACTAGGTAACTCAGTCACAAAAGAACGAACAAATAAGTGGATATTAGCCCAAAAGTTTGGAATACCCAAGAGTCACTTCACAACAACCATTGGGCTGAGTGTGAGGTCCCAGATAGAGGAGTTGGAGAAGGGACTGCAGGAGCTGAGAGAGTTGGCAGTCCCATGGAGGGGGCAACAGTGTCCACTGGCCTGACCTCTTGATGCTCCTGGAGACTGGATCACCAACCAAAGAATACAGATGGAGGGAACCCTGGTGCTGGCCACATATATGGCAGAGGAGAGTCTTGTTAGCCATCAGGGGAAGGAGAGAGCCTTGGGCCTAAGGGTGTTAGATTCCCCAGTATAGGAGAATGCCAAGGAGGGAAGACAAGAGTGGGTGGGTAGGTGGGTGGGGGAATACCCCCATAGAGGCAGGGGGAGGGGAGAGGGGATTCGGAGGTTCCACAGGGGAGATCTGGAAAGGGGGAAACATTTGAAATGTAAATAAAGTGTCAAAAACATAGTAAATGAAGTAAAAGAATATATATTTTTGTTGATAAATATAAAAATTTAATAAACATATTTCAATAAAAAATGATAAATAATAATACTAATACTACTAATAAAGAACTTTGAGTGACACACAAGCCACACAAAAGGGCAGGCCTCACACCTAGCTGTAGATGGCCACTGCAAATCAAAGTCAATGGTATTTTGGGGGGTTTTTGTCTCATAATACTTTGGGGATATTTTGTTTTTAAACTTGAAAATCTTTTGGTCATATATTATTATTCACAATTTTGCTTTTGTGGATTTTCTGTCTGTACTTGTGGTCTACATGTTGTAATTTGTAATTTTTCTTGAGCTCTTTATTTTTTTCCCATTTGTCTGTGTTTGGTTTGTCCTATTCCAGTTTGTCTCTCTTTGCTTTATATTTATTCATATTTGTATTGTTAATATTTTATTATATGCGTGTTGCTTTTATGAGAGAGAAAAAGCAAGATTGTCAATTCGAGTGGGGGTCTGGGAGGAATTGGGAACGAAAAATCCTAACTATCTTATATGGAAAAATCTATTTTAAATTAAAAGTTTTCTGAAAGAAATGTATAACAAATACAGCACAAAGAAGTAATGAACCCTGAAACAAATTGATCATGGTTTTACTATTTTCTTTTAGATCATGTTTGTCTTCCCTTGAGCTGCTAGTATGTGGTTCAGTGAGGTGGTCTGTAATGTTCATGACTTTCCCTATTCTGTCCTGAAGACTCTGAACTGAAAATCACTACTACCAACATTCTCAGGATGAATAGATTTTACAGGTATTCTAAATGTTCTTACACTTGAGACATTTATGTATATCTTTATGTCACTACCTATTTACATGTGCATGTGTGTGTGTGTGTGTTTGTATTAAGATAGTGAAGCTGTTATAGAAGAAAATTTGAATCAGCAGCATGAATTAGATACTTTAGTGTCATGGTTGACTAAGTCAATGTATCTATTAAATCCCATAAAACTACCACTGGTGGGGGGGGGCAGGGCTACAAAGGCTGGTGTGGATTTGTAGGAAATGGGATATTTATTCAGTGCTAACAGCTAACATCAGTACAACTTCACACAGCCACTATGGAAATCAGTGCAGAGGTTCTTTACTGGAGTCCTGACTCCTGAGTGTTCAGACCCTGTAGGAGGATGTGTGGAACAGGGAAAGAAGACTGACCAAGAGATGCAGCTCATAAACACTGGAGCTGAGACAGCTCATGATACCTTTATATATACATCTATTTTTTCACAGCTAAAAATCTTTACATTCATTTTCTCATTATTTTTATGTGCAATCTCTTATTATTTGTTGAATTTTACTTTGAAACATAAGATATATATGCTCCATTTGGAATATGGAGAGAGATGAGAAAGCCAGTAAGAGTACATAGGAAAGATTTCAAGAGAAAAGATTGAAATCAGTTGAATAAATTGTTAAAGAGGAAGAACGGAACTCGGAGGGCTAAATGGGTTAAGAAAATACAAGGCAACATTAAAAAAAGATTATGAAGAAAGAATGGTTGACTATCACTGAAGAACTTCCAAAAAGTGTTGTTGAAACCTAACGTAGTAAAACCTTCCTAAAATGCATGGGCGTGCGAGCACACACACACACACAACTCTATTAATTGGTGATAGTTAAAGCTGTTATTAAACAAACTGTGAGTACTTTGAAACTTGAACTTAACCAATAATGTGAAAAATGAAAATTTTTCCTGTTGCCAAATTTTTCAAAGTCTAATTCACTGTTAAAAAATAAAGCTGAAGTATAAGTAATGATATAGAATCATGCTCAGAAATCTATTCTTGATATACTTTATTTTACTTATAAGAGATAATATTTTAAAGAAGTAGCTCTCATATGGATAAATATTTATCCATATTTATCTCATATTTATCCATATTTATCTCATATTTATCCATATGAGAGCTACTTCTTTAAAATATTATCTCTTATAAGTACAATAAAGTATATCAAGAATAGATTTCTGAGCATGATTCTATATCATAACATATAGTGTTATGTTAGCTATAACACTATACTTCCTATGGGAATCTATAAAATTAAAAGAAAATATAAAATAACACATCTTAATTATAATAGAAAATTATACAATAATCAACAAAGTTATAAATGCAAAAGAAATATGTACCAGATTAATATCAGGTATGCAAAAGTGATATAAAGATATTAAAAGAAATATAATCAGTATATTTTAAAAAATTGTGAACAAGTTACATTGTGTGTCAAAGGGATTTGCAGCTTGGCAGTGAAAGATGTTACTAAAGAATTTGTTCCATTTATCTTTTCAGGCACTTCATCATAATAATCCTTTTTAAAGATTATAATATGAATTATCTGTATTATCTTGTCACATTCATATCATTACTTGAGTGTTTAGCATTTGAGACCTTATGATCTCTGTGTATATTTACAAATAGTATTTTGAAATAAAAAAGAAAACGTTTCTTCAAATATTACATGGCGAATCTGTCTCAGAAACAAGTGCACTCTGCCCATTTCTTTCTGCTCTTAGCAAGTCAAAATGACAACAAAATCAATACGAAGAATTGTAAGGTCAGGATGAAAAACACTCTCAGTTCAGATCTTAATTTCAGGAACAATTTGCCTGACATCTGTGCCTCTCTTCATGGATGCTTAGCAGATCTGACAGCTAATTAATTATAAGGCAAGATTAGACACTGGACAGAGGGCGGTAGAGGAGAATTCATCTCGAGTGTCAACAAGCTTCAGGATGTTCATTTTCTTAGGCCTGAAAGACATAGCTCCAGTAAATCATTGTTTATCCTTAAGCTCAGAAAGGAAATTGAACGTGACATGAACAATTACTGAGATATTTTTAGAGAAATATATTCTGAGAGAGAAACCTGGAAACACATCTGTGAAGCTGAAGATCCTGGATGGGTTTTGTCTACATTATATGGAGA
The DNA here is from genome assembly GCA_019843965.1 of Rhynchomys soricoides. Taxonomy (NCBI): domain Eukaryota; kingdom Metazoa; phylum Chordata; class Mammalia; order Rodentia; family Muridae; genus Rhynchomys; species Rhynchomys soricoides. The sequence goes on along the minus strand of JADRCH010000040.1, from coordinate 10,788,664 downwards.
ATCTGAAAATACTTCTCATAAAATTATGAAATAAAAATGCAAAGTTTCCAAAACAAACAAAACATAGAGATATATACCATCTGTGAATTATATGCTAGAGATGAGGAGCGACAGTGTCCACTGGCCTGACCTCCCAATGCTCCTGGAGACTGGATCACTAACCAAAGAATACACATGGTAGGACCCATGCTGCTAGCCACATATGTGGCAGAAGTGGGTCTTGTTAGTCATCAGAGGGAGCAGAGGCCCTTGGGCCTGAGATTATTAGATGCCCCAGTATAGGAGAATACCAAGGAGGGAAGAGTGGGTAGGTGGGTGGGGAATACCCCCATAGAGGCAGGGGGAGGGGGAGGGAATAGGGAGGTTCCTAAGGGGAGATCTGGAAAGAGGGGAAACATTTGAGATGTAAATAAAGTATATACATATAAAAGACTCCAACCCTGGCTTAAAAAAAAAAAAAATTAAAAGAGTCAGGTAATGCTGTAATTATCTGCTCGAAAGAAAGCAAATATTTTCCTGTATAAATAATAGAGAAATGTAAATTTTGCTAAGAAAAACACTATTTTACATATTTATGTATAAATAAATTAAAACAAATGAGTAAAAGACTGAATAGATCAAACAAATCAGTAATATTCTTTGGTCCAATAGAAAATAATGATGGTCATAAAAATTCGTCCTTATCCCAGGAGTGAAGATATAAATGCTGGTGATTCTAACTCAGTATAACTAATTTTCTTTGGATAAAACACCAATGTAGAAATAAATGTCCACAAATTAAATCAGTAAGTGTGAGAAATTCAGTGTGGAAAAGCCAGAAATGGAAACCACTCTGAGATCGAGACCCTGAAAAGACTCACACATATTTTTTTTATTTCAAAATGCATTTTTAACATTAAATATATTTTGATCATATTTTTCTTATTCCCCATGTTCTTCCATGTCCCCCTCTCCTTACCCACCCAACTTTAATTTTTTTTCTCAAAAAATAATAAAATTCCAATATAAGAATAGCAACAAAACAAAGGCCAAGATAACAAAATAAAACACTACCCTGAAAGAAAAAACAATAACAGCAAATCCACACCAAACTGTCACCAAAGAAAAACACATAAAAAACATGTAGAGTGCAACCATATGTTGGTCACCTATCCCTGAACTTAAGGCCTGCCATAGAGTGATGTGTGTGTATGTGTGTGTGTGTGTGTGTGTGTGTGTGTGTATACTTTTTCTCTAGAGTAAACTCTTTCCTCTTTCATTAGGTTGAATGGCAGTTCAGTTGTTAACTTTTACCCTAGAGGCTAGGTTTACATTTGTTCATTCATTCATTCATTCACTTACTCAGTCATTTTAAAATATAATTAATAAGATATGATAAGCTAAAAGAAAAACTATTACTTTGAACTTTGACAAGATAAACCAACAGAAGAAACAGAGCTCAAAAGAAGGCACAAGAATCAGAGACTCACTCATTTTCACTCAGGTAACCCATAAAAACACTAAATTGAAGCCCTAATATATGTGCAGAGAAACTGGTGTGCACTTGTGCAGGCCATGTGCATGCAGCCTCAGTTTCTGTGAGCTCATATGAATCAATCCTGCTGTATTTAGAAGACCTTGTTTCCTTGGTGTCCTCTGTCACCTCTGGCTCCTACATTCTCTGCCTGCTCTTCCACAGGGATCCCTTGATGCTGAGGAGAGGAATCTAATGGAGATATCTCATTTCAGGTGAGTGTTCTTCTTTGCTACAGGATAGGGTTTCGTTGATAATGGCTGACAAGACATTAATTTAAGAGAATAGCAGAATAATATTAGGGGCCATTTTGTCTTTACATTCTTGTATCCTCTTTTTATACCCGTGTTATTTTGTTTTACCCTACAACCTGGGGCTATCTAGTTTCAGGTTCTGCTTTTGAGAATGAAGAACTACACTGACTCCTTATAGTGAAAGCCTCTTATGCTTCCAGCAGGGGAATAGCAAACAATGCTGAGTAGGTCATATCCTTCTCTCTGTAAGGCCTGTCTTCTCAAGAAGCTACTTGCCCACTGCCTACTGCTTCATAAATGAGAACTTGGTTTTCTTAGGATAGACACTCAAATATATTTGTGAGTAACTAAATTAACATAAATTTTTCTAAGAATTGGGGTGTTCAAAAAAAGAGTAGCCAGTTACCTTGGTCAACCATATGCGTCCTCCTCCATACACACTAAGAGATACAATAGATAAAAACAGCCGGCCGAAGGAGAACAAACTTCAAAAGTAGGGTATATTTTGGGAAAAAGAAAATTTGAGTGGGAGTTGGAAAAACATGAGGAAACATGGGGAAGGTATAATCAAACTATGTGTGTGTGTGTGTGTGTGTGTGTGTGACAGAGAGAGGGAGAGAGAGAGAGAGAGAGAGAGAGAGAGAGAGAGAGAGAGAGAGAGAAATCAAATCTGTAGTGTTCAGTTCCACAAAATATGGAAAATATATGGAATATATATTCATTATGTATATTTTAATGGAATTTATATATTTAAGAGTTACACTTTTAAGCACAACCTGATAGTAATTTTAATTTCCTTGAATGTATTCCCATTTACCAAATTTAGGCCAAGATGATCTCAATGTGTACAGTATGAATTATTTGTGTTAATTTCAATAATTCATGAACAGACTCTCATAACCTTCTGTGGGTAAATAGGTTATATGCTAACACTCAGCACTAAGGAGAGAGGCAAAGTGCTCTGCCAATGCAAGGCAGCATCTCCTCATTATTCTTCACTGTGAAAAGAAGTCTTTCAAATTCCTAGATTCTTGTGCTCTAGATTTACAGGAGAGCTGGTGAGCTCTGTGCCATCCCAGAGATTTGTAGGAATACTACTCAGACAGAAATTTATAGGAGTGTTTAATGACAGCACATGCATAATTTTGAATTGACTCTATGACATTGTACTACCTATCAATTCAAAAGCTATTATCATTGTATTTTGTTGTTCAAGAATTTAAAAAAAAATGTGTCGCTTTTGTTGTTGTTGTTCCATGTTTGTTCCAATTTACTTTTTCTTGGAATTTTTGAGAAATTCATAGATGTATTCAGTGAAATATGATCATATCTACTCACATTTACTTCAGCCATCATCCAGATACTCCATCACTCCTTCCTACCAACTTAATATCAGTGGGCTATTTTTTCTTCTAATAGTCCACTAAGTCTAGTTAGTATTCTACATTCATACATAAGTCTGAGGCTACTGACTGCAGCACAAGAAACTACTACTGATGGTATCCACAATAATGATTAGCTCATTCCCAGCAAGTATCCACTACAAACAGTTCCTCATTGTATGGTAAGCTTTGGAATCACCTACATAATAATTATTGAGATTTTTGGCTAGCTTAACCTGGTCTATGTCTTGCATAATTAACAATAGTTGCTATGAGTTCATGGGTGAAACTTAGTCATGCCATGTACAAAAAACAGATTTCCCAAAACTCCTCCTTATCCCATAGTTCTAATATTCTTTCTACCTACTGTTCTAAGTGGCTCCCTGAGCCATGGTGGTAGTAATAGCAAAAATGATCAATTTAGACCTTAGGTTCACAAATTTTCTACTTCTGTCCATAGTTCCTCAAGAACAGAGTAAAAGAAATAGATTTGTTTTCTTAAAAAAATGATATTTTCCTTTACATAATTTTGACATTTTAAAAATGTGTTTCAAAAATATCAATCTTCTGTTGATGTCTTGTATGTTGGTCATTTTTATTTTTCTTGCATTTTTGAGTCTAGATAGCCTTACTATCACAATGATAAATATTAAAATAACCATGACTGTTTTTAAGGAAAAAATAACTAACAAGAAAACTTGCCATACTATATGAAATAGGATCAGAACTTTCTGTTTCCCAAACACAAATCCATATAATCATGAATGAACTATAAACAATAATATTTTATACTAAATAGTTCTTATTATTTATTTGGGGAATAATCACATTCCTTCTAAATATTTCAGAGACTGTATTTCTTTTCTTACACTTTAAATATTTTATGTTTTATTTGGTTGACTACAAAAACTAAAAAAAATATTAGCTCATAAATTCTTAGCTACAATTCATTCAAATGCAAGCCTAATTAAACTTTCCAGTATGGAAAATTCATAGGGATAGGTAAGATTTATTTATAAATTAAATTATTAAATTATTAATAAATAAATGTAGTAAGTACAGCAAGAACAGTTTCCTACTGTGTCCTTTTATTTCCTTCTCAAAACAGCAACTAAATACCTGAAACAATGATCTTATGTAAAGTAAAAGATCATTTGAATTCAGGATTTTAGAGATTTTGGTCTAGGAAGAAGCCAAAAATACACATCACGAATTGATAAATGGGATCTCATGAAACTGGAAAGCTTCTGTAAGGCAAAGGATACTGTCAATAGGACAACTCAGCAATCTACAAACTGGGAAAAATCTTCACTAACCCCACATCCAACAGAGGGCTAATATCCAAAATATATGAAGAAATCAAGAAGCTAATTACCAAAATCTAAGCACACTAATCAAAAAATGGGGTATAGAACTAAACAGAGAATTCACAACAGAGGAATCTCGAATGGCTGAGAAGCACTTAAAGAAATGTTCAACATCCTTAATCATCAGGGAAATGCAAATCAAAACGACCCTGAAATTCCACCTTACACCAATCAGAATTGTGAAGATCAAAATCTCAGGTAAAAGCACGTGTTGGAAAGGATGTGGAGAAAGAGGAACACTCCTCCAATTGCTGGTAAGATTGCAAACTTGTACAACCACTCTTCAAATTAATCTGGAGTTTGCTCAGAAAATTAGAAATAGATCTACCTAAAGACCCATGAATACCACTCTTAGGCCTATATCCAAAGGATGCCCCTCCATGCCACAGGGGCACATGTGTCTCTATGTTCATAATGGCTTTGTTTGTGATAGCCAGAAGATGGAAACAACCCAGATGTCTCACAACAGAATGGATGTAGAAAATGTGGTTTGTTCACACAATGAGATACTACTCAGCTATTAAGAAGAGAACATCTTGAATTTTGTAGGCAAATGGATGGATCTAGAAAATAACATCTTGAGTGAGGTAACTCAGACCTTAAAGGACATGCATGGTATGTACTTGCTATGTATCAGTGGATATTGGCCAAAAAGTACAGACTACCGAGGATACAGTTACAGAATTCAAAAAGATTAACAAGAGGAAAGGCCCAAGTGAGGATGTCTCAATCACACTTGAGAGGGAGATGAAAGCAATCACAGGAGGGGGGGGAGGGAAGAGGGTGCTGGACAGAAAAGAGGACAGGGAGGGGAAGAAGGGAATGTGATCAGGTACTGAGTGAGGGAAAAGGACTGAAGCCCTAAGGGCCAACAGAAAGACTGAAAATAGGCAACCTCAGGAGGTACAATGTGGCGAGTCCCTCCAGAATGTAGCAGAGAACTGGAGGTAAAAGACTTTCAGGAATCAAAGGGAAGGATCTTAGATGGGGAGATGGAACTTGTAGAACCCAGTCAAAAGACAGGGAGCATCAGTGAGGAATTGGGTTGTCATCCCACAGTCAAACACTCTGACCCATAATTGTTCCTATCTGAAAGAGTTGCAGGGACAGAAAAACGAGAGGAGCCAGAGGAAAAGGAAGTCCAGCGACAGGCCCAAAGTGGGATCCAGCTCAAGGGGAGGCCCCAAGGCCTGACACTATTACTGAGGCTATGGAGTGCTCACAAAAAGGAGCCTATCATGACTGCCTTCAAAAGACCCAACAGCAGCTGAAAGAGTCAGATGCAGGTGTTTGCACCCAACGAATTGACAGAAGCTGCTGATCCCTTTGCTTGAATTAGAAAAAAGCTGGATGAACTGAGGAGTAGGGTGACCCTATAAGAGTACCAGCAGTCTCAATTAACCTGGAGTCCCCGAGATCTCTCAGATATTGAGCCACCAACCAAACAGCTTACTCCAGATGATATGAGGCCCCCATCACATATACCGCAGAGGACTGTCTGGTCTGAGTTTACTCAGAGATGATGCACCTAACAATCAAGAGACTGGAGGCCCCAGGGAGTTTAGAGTTCTGATGGGGTTGGGGGTGGGAGATTGGGACATCCTTGTGGAAACAGAAACAGGGAAGAGGTACAGGATGTGGAACAGTTGGAGGGTGGAAAGGATGGAGAATAAAATCTGGAGTTTAGAATAAATAAATAAATAAATAAATAAATAAATAAATAAAAATGATTTAAAATGTTGTCTAATTTTAATATTTTTGTTGTTATTCTTTGGCGTAATATTGTTGTTGCTTGTTTTGTACTTTTTTTGTCATATCTGTGAAAAAATATCAAATTGAAAACATTATTTCTGTCATCTAAGCATATTTTCCAATTTGGAAGACTTGGAATATAGGAGATACACAGAAGTTCACGAGGGAGTATACTTATTGAGTCAAAATTAAAATTAAAAATATAGCAAAAGGTATCTATTTTATAATTTTTGGTTTAAATTCAATTGTATAATCATCCATAATAAATGTATTTTGAAAAATATTGATCAATTCCTGAAATGAGTCTATAACACATTTTCATTAAGTAAAATGGTTATAAATATAAATTACATCAGTTTTGTCTGATAGTTTTGATCAAAATTTCTACATTACTACTAATTTTCTTTCCATCAGTTTTATTGATTTCCGAGAGAGAAATGTCAAAATCTCAAACAATAATTACTGACTTGCCTATTTTTAACTTTTCTATCAGATTTTCATGTTACAACATGCACATCTAACTTTGAATTTCATTATTTTTACCATTTTAACGAATAATGAGGCTTTTGAAAATTGAATTCTAGTGACCTGTATTATGTAAATCTTGAATCTACACAACATGCTTTTTCTTTTTGTCTTGGTTTTTATGGGTTTGAGTTAGAAAACATTGTTTTTATATCAGTAGTGAACAATAAGCATTTTGCATCTGTTCTGTCTAATGCAGCGACAACAATGTTGCTCAGCTCATGGAATGTTACTTATCCAGACAAGGAAATGAACATTGAATTAGCTTTTAATAACCATGGTGCTTGCTGGCAACCTTGTGGTTGTCCTGTGCAGCTGACATTTGCTTAGGGTTAGAAAACCACCTGCTTTACAATTTATGGGAAAAATCATTTTATTTTTTAAAGTTCCTCTCCTTCATAGTTAGGTCAAAGTAATTTTCTACTGATATCACTGAAATGAATACACTATAATAAATTCTAAAATTTTAAAACATGTTTTCATTTCTCAGATTTAAACTGTTGTTGAAAACCCAGCTCTCCATCTTTCTTCCTTTGTAGAGATGTTTCTTGGAAGCTAAGGACTACGGACTGGAACAGCCTTTTATTGAGTTCTAATATAATATATATAGTGGTATGATGTTGTGCATTTGAATCTCATCCTGGTTGGATATAGAGATCTGTTCACATTCACCCTTCTAGGAAATGCATGTAAAGATTGAGTTACCAATGTTATGCATAGGGCAATGTTTGTGAAAGACTAGACACATTAGCAAGACACCATGGGATCCCAGGCACTAAACAGAATTGAGCAATCCTTCCTTGTTTGGCCATCAGGGACTCATGTGAGGCAGATCTCAATAGGAACATACTTGAGAAAGAAATTTTCAGGACTGAATTTTTGATGGGTTCAGTGAAGGGTGGAGGGCACTCAGCAATAGCAAAAACTCAGCATAGTGACACAGACCTCCAGAAGGCAAAGCCTGAGGCTGCTGATCTGTAGTTGGAATCAAGTTATTTCTCAAACCACAGACATATGCCAGTCTTTAAAGAAATCATTCACCAAGATTTTTGCCCAGATATTATTTTGAAGCTCTGGTGGTCTTTATAAACCTTTGGGATTGTGCAATTTCTAGGACAAAGGGACTCTGCAGTTAGCAAATGGCTATCTTTTTCTCAGTCAATATGCCTTATACTAGGATATTGTTTTTTCAATCCAATATTAACATACTAATCTAGAAAGTTAGACTAAAAAACACACTTAATGTGAAAACTCATGTTTTTATATGATACTAATATGCTAAACTAGAAACCTAATCTGGAAACATACTTAACATGGATGGTAACATGTTTTGAGTTTTATCATTTATTATGAAGGTAGAAGAAAATTTGCCTTTAGATAAGGGAAGACAAAAAACATAAAAACAAAATGAAAGAAAACAACAACAACAACAATTAACAACAACAAAAGCAGAAACAGTGTGAGGGCAGAAATAACCCAAACATTTGTTTTATTTTATATTTAAGATGTCTTTTTAAAGGAAGATGGTATATTCTATGAAGTATCTACTGCCTCTGGCCTCCACATAAAAGTGCATACAAACAACCCCATATATTGTACACACACACACACACACACACACACACACACATGCTCACACACACACACACAGACACACACACTTCATAATTATTTTAGTTTATTTTGTGTGGCTGCAACTTATAAATAACAGTGATTTAAACATTTAATATTATTTCTAAAATATTAAAAAGCAAATCTCCATATTATATTTCTTCTTGTTGTTTAAAGAACATTGGGATAGAAAATGTAAGAGTACACTTTGTGGCATGTACTACTACATAATGTAGCACATTAAGATTGGAAAGTAGCACCATAAATCTCTCTAGTTCACACAATCAATTTAGTATGACATATTCAAAGACACCACGAATAATATTTAAGATATTGTAATTATCATCACCTCATTTTTAGGTAAACATGTACAAGAATATTACCTATGAAGGATGTATTCCCTTTAGTCTTATCCTCTTACACTAAACATAGTCTATTACTAGATATTAAACTTTCAAATATAGAAACCTAATCACATTTTTGAGATGATGCTAGTTTTTGAAGTTAGTAGATCTATACTATGTTATGTTTTACTGAGCTTGTAATGTTCTAAGTCATTTCTAATTTACAAAGCAAGAATTATAACTTAGGCTAACACATAGCTCAGTGGGTAAAGCAGTTGCTAGAGAAGCTAGACATGAACTAAATCCTTGGGACAAATGCAAATGTGAAAGGAGAGAGCTGACTCTGTATAGATATTCTCTGAGAGCCAAAAAAATGTGTCATTCAATACACACAGTTTTTGACATCATACACAAATAATAATAAGTAAAACATTTCAATTATGGAAATCACTTAGTGTTTCATTTTTTTAACTATGTGATATATAGTTGACATTCTGATTTGAAAATATAGTCTTTCCAAATTTTATTTATGTATATAATACATTTATATTATAACTATCTATCTACTCCCTACCATCAACTCTGCTCAGCCACAAACACCCCCCTACAAAATTCATGTTATCATTATTTTCTTGTGTGGATCTTATGCAGAAAATTATAGTTGTGAGTTCATGTTTGTACTAGCCATGTTATGACAGTAAGGCACCATTTAGAAACATCACTCCTCAAGCTAGATGTGAGAAATTGCACTTACAGAATGCCTGGCTCATATATGTGTGTGCCAGCGTGTATGTTTGTGAATGTGTGTGTGTGTGTGTGTGTGTGTGTGTGTGTGAATATTGGGGCCAAACATTTCATATTCACTTATTATCTGTACTCTTACTAATTGTGAGTCTCTCTATTAACTAACTACCATAGCTTCAAAGTTTAGCTTTTTTGATGAAGCCTGGGAGCTGCATCAATATGTGGGTTTTAAAAGTAGGCAATTTGGTACTATGTCTACTTAACAAATTGAGAATAATATTTTTTTCCTACTGAGACCGATGACCTCACCACCTATGGGTTCTTAGACAAGTTTATAAATCAGGCATAAGTTCCCACATGTGAGTATACCTTAAATCTAACAATGAATGAAACAGTTGTCTACTGACAGAACATTACTGTCAATATTGCACCAATAGGTATATCTTGCCAAGTTAATTTCTGTTCTAAATTGCAGGGGTCTTAGATGGGTAAGAGTTTTGATGTCCTTTCTCTCTGGGAAGCTTGCATAGCAATGCCAGGCAGTCAGGTGCTGTGAATGCTAACCAATAGGGAGCAGCTTCCAGGTCTGTACTAGTTTGATTTTTCCATTTTATGTGAGACAATTGTGATACATTCATCAATACATCTTACCATCAAATTCTGCCTATTATTAATGTCAGTGTAGATATTCTTGAAAAAAAAACTTGAAGTATAATACCACATTAATAACACTTAGAAACATTATCCATTACATAAATGATGCAGAAACAATAGTTTTTCTTCTTTTCAACAAAACAAAGAGCATAAAATAGTTCATTATTTAAAAAAAAAAAACTGCTTTTTTCCTTTAATCAATGTTAATTTAAATCCTTAGGTCTTCAAATATAATTTTATAATAATGAAGGAAAATTTATAAATATTAAACAGGAATTTTGTTGTATATAAGATAAAAGAATATCTCCAGCTCACACATATTTTCAACTATAAATTTTATTTTCTAAAGCAATGCCTCTGCTATGCTCAAAATGTCATTGGTCTAATCAATATTATGTTCATGCACTATTTCCATGAATATTGATTACTCATTAATCATATAAATATATTTATGTTTTAGGTCATTGGAATGGGCATGCTATAAGACTCAATGTATAATTTTTGATACTTGCAAGACATGTCATAAAGTCAGTTTTCATGTATGTGAAAAAGAACTGTAAGGAAACATTTAGAAAACTGGCAAAACTGTGATAACAGCAGTTCAACTCAGTAGATTACATGTTTAATTCAAATGTAATAATATCATTCTTAATACAGATCTGAACATACAGTTTGGTTAAAATGTATATATAATACTATGTAAAGTATTTCAGATGTACTTTAAAATACAAGACAAATATGATTTAAATATTTCCTTTTACTAATTTTCTAGCTAATATGTTTATGTATTTAAATATTAAATGTCTACCATTGCATAGGAAAATATAATCCATGCAGTCATTCTGAAATTGATTAATCATTCTTCATTATTTTAACAGAGTACTTGCTTTTGTTATCACAGAAAATATTTTATACTTTATACTTTCCATGATTTTCATTCTTAAACTCTATAATGTATTATTCAAACTTTACTAAACTTTACATTTATTTCCTGTTTGAATTTCCTTTTGTAATTTATTATTTGGAAATCTCACATCATGCACCCTAGTCTCACTCAGCTCCCTGTCTTCTCATGTCTGTCTCCTCTCCCAGGAACTCCCTATGTGTCCCACCTCCCATAAAAGAAGAAAAAACAAGTCTATTTTGTGTTTTCTATATGCTCACTGCAACATAATCAACTTTTTGGTAGCCAGACCCCTAGGGAAGATCAGTATTTCTCTACCTGCATCTGCACTAGAAGCCATCAACTGAGGAAAGCCAGGGCCAGCTTTCCAGTGAGGGGCAGGGAATGCTCTCCCACCCTCATCCCACTGCTGTTGTATATATGTACTACAGATTTATATTTTATATTAAATTATATTTTAGGTATTTTTCTGACAAATGTGTTTTAATTATGTTAAATTTAAAGCTGTTTATATCAAACTGTTTCTTTGTACTCACCACTGGGTATTGGAGATTAATAATTGCTGATTAAACTATTATATTTCTGACAGTCAAACAAATATTCCCCTTGAGAATGTTTATTTTAGGATGATATTAAATTTGTTGTTCTTAGAAAAGCTCTGTAATTGAAGCTCATGTTAATTGTACCATAATCTGGACCTTTTTATACTTAGTCTCATTTTACAAGCTACTAATATGAAGATTTGCTTTGCTGAAAAATATTTTCTGCATTCTGAAATATGTACATTAATGAAAAGGTCAAGAATATTGAAAGTATGTAAATATAATGATAATAGAGAACCGCATGTGCTAATTTTGTATGATCCATGTACATATTTATTACTTATGCAATTATTTTCCCTACATAGTTTACATAAGAAAATTCAATGGATTTTGCATTGTGGGGGAACCATTTATTTTCTTTTACTTTAGTATATTTCAAACCTCACTTCAAATATCAATTGTAAAACATTGTGCTTTAACTATATTCAAATAAAAATTATAAAAACCTTTGTGTATTATTCTGTGTCTATCTTTCTGAAAAACAATGCATGTTGATCAAATTATAGTGTGAATTACAGTAGGAAATGTGTTAACTCAGGTATCAATATCTTATTATTATTTTAGTGTATTCAATCACATTTCCTTATAGCTTTCCATCTTAAATGCATTATCTTTGACATTAAGGTTGTCTAATGTAGTTCTCCACTCCCTCATCTCCATCTATTTACATTCCCTATGATTGTGTGAATATGCATTAGTGTAAATTTGGTAGATAATGCCATCCATGTTTATGTTTCTAAAATGCCCTTATGTGATAGAGTGAATATTATAAATACCAAATCATCAGTGAGATGGATATATTTCAATCTTTATTGAATAATTGTAAATATGATTGGTCAACAAAACTACCAAAAGTAATAGTGTACTTAATTTTTAATGCAATGTTAAAATATTATAGAAAATCAGTAATAGTGTCATAGTTCTAACCGATTCTATTTTGCTCAATAATTTACCAGATAAATCATCAATATTGCTATATTCTTTCCATTGGTTAATACTTGTACTTACAGGACTACCTTGTTAAACATGTTCTAGATTACATAGTTCATTTTTTCTATGGCCACCTTCCTTGTCCTCTAATCCAATCCAGAATATTAAAAAACATGATGCAAAGGAATTTCACAAAACTATTTTGAGTCTAATTTCATGAAAAATAATGAATTGACTTTGATTTTACAATGTTTTCAACATAAAGAATTAGGGCTTACAAACATGTTGAAGGAGTATACTCTATTCTAAGTCTCTAGACATGTTCCTCCTAATTGGTAATGTTGCTTGCACATCTGAAGCTTTTAAAGAAGCTAGCAAATACAGGGATACTTAAATATGTTACAGATGTCAGTATAATTGTTTCTTGATGCCATAAACACTTGAGTAGAATCTTGATAGTTTCATTTAGTAGATCTAAAAATATCAAAAAGTCAGGAGCTTCTTGGCAACATAGATACTATATTGTACTGGCTAGTTTTGTGTGTCAACTTGATACAAGCTGGAGTTATCACAGAGAAAGAAGCTTCAGTTGAGAAAAATGCCTCTGAGATCCAGGTGTAAGGCATTGTCTCAATTAGTGATCAACGGAGGAGGGCCCCTTGTGGGTGGTACCATCTGTGCGCTGGTAGTCTTGGGTTCTATAAGAAAGCAGGCTGAGCAAGCCAGGAGAAGCAAGCAAGGCAGTAAGGAACATCCCTCCATGGCCTCTGCATCAGCTCCTGCTTCCTGACCTGCTTGAGTTCCAGTCCTGACTTCCTTTTGTGATGAACAGCAGCATGGAAGCTCAATAAACCCTTTCCTCCCCAACTTGCTTCTTGGTCATGATGTTTCTGCAGGAAAAGACTCCCATAGTTCCATCTAATATTTGGCTATGGGTCTCTGCATCTATTTGTTTTGGCTGTTTGGTGGAGCGTCTCAGAGGATCGTTATAGTAGGCTTCTGTCTGCAAGTAAAACAGAGTGTCATTAACAGTGTCAGGGATAGGTACTTGCCCATGAGATGGGTCTAAATTTGAGGCATTCATTGGTTGGACATTTCCTCCATCTCTGCTTTTTCTTTGCCCCTGTACATCTTGTAGGCAGGACACATTTTTGGTCAAAGGCTTAATGGATGGGTTGCTGTCTTTACCCCTCCACTGGGAGACCTTAATTAAAAATGAGGTACAGAGCTAAACAGAGGAATCATGTGTGGCTGAAAAGTATAAAGCAATGTTCAACATCCTTGGTCACCAGGGAAATGCAAATCAAAATGACCCTTAGATTCTACTTTACATCTATCAGAATGGCTAAAATCAAAAGCTCAAGGGAAAGTACATGCTGGAGAGGATATGGAGAAGTAGAAACACTCCTCCATGGTTGGTGGAATTAAAAACTTGTACAACCACTCTGGAAATAAATTTGGTATGTATTCAGATATTGGGAATAGTTCTACCATAAGAACAAGCTATACCACTCCTGGGCATATACCCAAAATATGCTCCATCATCTCACAAGGGCACTTACTCATCTATGTTCATAATAGCTTCATTCATAATATCCAGAAACTTGAAAAAACTAGATACCCCACAACTGACGAATGGATAAAGAAAATTGGTTTGTTTGCACAACGGAATACTACTCAGCTATTAAAAACAAAGATGCCATGAGTTTTGCAGGCAAATGTATGGAAATAGAAAATGTCATCCTGAGTGAGGTAACACATACCCAAAAAGATATTGATATGGTATGTACTCACTTAGTATTAGTCATAAAGTACAGGTTAACCATGCTATAATCAACAAACCCAAAGAAGCCAAATATCAAATAAGACCCAAGGGAGGATGGTTGAATCTTCCTCAGAAGGGGAAATAAAAGAGATACAGGATGTGAATGATGGGTGAGTAGTGGGTAGGAGGTGGCATCTGGAGGGGAATAGGAAGGAAAAGGACATCAGATGTAGAGAGAAAGTGGAAATTGGCAGTTGTGGGAGGGCATTCACTAGGACATTCTGGAGACCAGAGATAGTTGGAGACACCCAGGGGCCTATGAACGTGACTCTACCTGATACTCCTAGCAATGAGAGATCTTAGTGTAGACAGGAAGGACTCCCAAAACTCACTCTTCATTGTTAATTTTCTCCCCTGATACTGCAGACTCTCTCTATAATATGTGATTGTTATTGTCATGACTGAAGAACTCACACATTTTTGGGTTATTGATTCCAACTCAATATGTGTTTCTTCCTAGCTTTCACACTACAGTAAGAAATCTAGATATTTGTTTCTTAAATTACATTAGATGTAGCACTCCCTACATAGATCTTAAAACTTTTCGCAAGGTTCCATCTAGCCTCAGAGTAATACCCCCAAACTTGAGCACAGTCAGCTAAATCATGGTTTATTTCTATAACCCACAAAGTACATCTAAGTTCCCTCTATGCTCTTCCTGTTACATTATTTTTTGTGTTTACTGAGAAATACTTACATATCTACAACTTAGTGAACCTTGCTCTCCTTTTAAACAACACAGTGACACTGTCTTGTGATTTACATATTATTTTTTCAATGAGAATTCCACAGTAGTGCATCTGATATTTTTTAAGTAAACTACCTGCCATTGTTAGTGCTTCTTTTGATAAAAACTCATAGAAATATCCTATAAAAATAAGAATATTTGCCTTCCCTTATAAAAGTGAGAGCAGAAATGTGTGTCATAGTGGAGAAGAACAATTTGCTTCTTCAGTTATTAATTGATTTTCACCAGGAAGCCATTATACATATTATGTGTATATGAATATATATTAAGAATCAAATATAAATATAATTAAGATACTGTTTTAGAAGAAAATAATACATATTATCTAAACTCAGGAGAAATACACCAACCTAAGAAAGATTACAATTGATAAAATTAAACAACACATAAGATGTCTAGAAAAAACATTGTCTATACATGCTGAATGCTACAATTGCACACACAGACACACATATCAACATGCAAATACATGAGACATGGCCATATAAAATGTTTGGAACCTTTTGAAAAATAGATTTAAACTGAGATAAAGAAGAAAGGAGAATGGAAAGAAACCACACAATTTATATGAGCATGTGAGTAAAGGGGAAGACAGGTAAATATAAAGTACTAAGGGAGCTATGAAATGAAATGTAAATGATAATTTTAGTAGCACCTGAATGCATCAGGGTGAAATTATGGAAGAATTATTGACTATATTTATATATGCAATTCTAAAATATCCCCTATCAATATGGAAAATTCATGGAACTGAATTTAAACAAAATAGTCTCATATTATCTCTAATGGATTCTTGATGAAAAAGAAGATGGCTTGAGAAAAGATTGGTTAATTTATAAAAATTGAATTCTCCTACTGCAAATAATTTTTAATGAAATAATAAAGTCCCTTTAAGAAAATATATTAACTGTTGTTTATTGTTTTTCCAGGTAAGACCTTTTGGCAAAAACAAACAAATGAACACACAAAAGGAAAACATACCTTGAAGGCGGAGAGTCTAGATGCCAGAATTTTGTGATATGAATCTCCATATATTAACTAATTGAATGTGGAGATAGTGAATTTGGAAAAAAGTTTTGAAATATATAACCAAGAAAAAAAAAAAAACAAAAATCAAGTGAAGTGAGCTTGAAGTATTTATGGTAGTGTTTGCCCTATATATCAAGTGTCTGCTCTCAACCTTAGCTCTCAAAGCAGTGTAGGTACACCCTGTGCTGTACATGCCACAGTCAAGACTGAAATGAGGCTGTCTATAATAAAATTGACATGAGCAATTATTTTATGTTATGAAAACCAAGTTACCACTCTACAAAGATTTTCACCTTCAGGAAAATTAATCTCATCATTATAGAAAACTTTATATGATTTTGCTGTCATTCCTCAGTAGGTATATTAGTAAGTATGTCTTTGGATAAGCTGTATGAAAGTGTTTTATTTTCAAAATTGCTGATTGAGTTGCTGACTTAAATTTCCTAAAGGATCAATAAATGACTATTGTTATTGGATAAGGACATAAAGAACAACAATTTTTAAAAAATATTTCTCTCTCTATATATATTTATTTATTAAATATATTCAATGTAGTATATAGTCAACTTTTATTATATTTTATTGAAAACATATTTTCACAAGATGTATATTGATCATAATTCCCATTCCCCTAATTCTTCCAACATTCTTTCTACCTCCCACCATCTAATTTGATGTTCTTTAGAAAACAAACAAGCAAAAACAATCAGGATAAAAACCTCAAAAAACACACATATACTTAAATAAAGCCCAGTTTTCTCCTCTTTTTTCTACCTGAAATCATGACCCTTGCTAGGAAACAGAAAGCCTGGAATAAGCTCACCTAATATAACATTGTAATTCCAAGATTGTTCACAACAAAGAGTAATTCAAGGCAGCAATGTTGAGCATCTCTAATTATTTTCTCTAACTATTAATTTAGTTAATTGATTATCAGAAACTACAAAAAATACCATAAACTAAGAATGTTAGTTTTGAGAATTTTAACAAGACTGTTGTATTTCCATAGTAATCATTCTGAGTTATGTGTTTTATTTTTCCCTATTTGCTAGAATATCTGAAATAAATATATTTCTGCTTTTGTTAAAATCAAACATTATCCTTGATTCCATACCAAAAATAATTTATGTATTGATCTAATCTATTTAACTATCCAGAAGAAGTGGAAATCCTGGGGCAAAGAAACAAATAAAAACAGTGAAACATCTGTCTGAAGGTCTTAGAAAGGTTTCAAGGCATTGAAATTTCCTACAACAAGAAAGAAAAGAAACCGAAAAATCAAATTCAATAGCAGTTGCTGCTGCTTTTCTCGAAGCAGCTTTGATTTCCACTGAAAAGGTCAATGTGTAAGCTGAGAGAAAAGCTGCTTACAAAAGCTGGATGGGACAAAGGATGCTCACCTTAGACCGAGGATGAGGAGCCAAGAAGCGCAAAGGCTTGCTGTGTACCATAAATGCTATACTTGGAAAGATAACAACAGGAAAGGTGCAACTCTTAGCATAGACTTAGTTCTGCCAAGAGCTGACTGACAACATAGGAGGGATTATTTCAGGAGGAAGACAAAGCAGTTACAAGGTTAGCTATCTTAAAAAAAATAAACAAATGAAAAACAGTCATTAAGAAGAAAAAAGATGCCAATGTTGTCATTTGTATCTCTGCAATGACTATATATTTTTCAGTGACTCTTCACAGTTCTATTAACTATTCCTGACTTCTTTGAAAAATGTCTATTTAAAACATCATATTACTGTTTCTGTGCAGATGTTAATTTCATTTTTCTGTCATTTCTCGTATATTTAAATTTAAAAGTCTGCAAATGTCTTCACCCATTCTATAAGTTGTCTTTAAGGTTATTGGCTTATATGCTGTTCAAAGTCATTTTGATGTAATATTACTTATCTACTTTTGCTTTTCATTTTTGTGAATATTCTCTTTTACATAATAAATCATTGACTAGGACAGAAAATCATTTCCCCCCTTCTTTGAAGTATCATATCTTCTGTTGAAATTCAGTTGATGACAGATAGACAATATCTATCTATATATATGTATATATAGATATAGATATAGATATAGATATAGATATAGATATAGATAGATATAGATATATGTCAGATATAAACTTACTTCTGAGTTTTATCATGTTTTAATATTCTATATGTTTGTCAATATAAAACAATCATACTAACTGCAGTCTATTAAGTGTATTATCAAATTAAGAAATGAGAAAACTTTCTTAATCTTCTCCTCATAACTGCTTTAAAAATTAGAATATTTTGGTTCCATTACACATTTTAAGATGCTTTTATTTAATTTCTGTGAACCTATTGTAATTAATGTAATCATTGAATATGCTGATCACTTAAAGTAATTCAGCAGTATCATTAATAGAATCTATGAACACAGGATACTTTCCCCACTATTTTTATCTAATACACCTTCCCTTAGCAATTGTATTTTAACTATATTAAACAACAGACAATTCTGCATGAGTTAATAAGGATTTAAAAAGAAAAGACCCCTAAACACTCATGAGAGGGATATAAAATGGGACATCTATTACTGATAACCCGATGAAAGACATCAATTAATTACAGAAAGAGCAATATTTGATGCTGAAAATTGTGTATATATCCTTAATAATTAAAAGCAAAATCTCAGAAAGCTGCCAGAGTGTAAAAATTTACTACAACATTAATCACCCTATCAAAGACATGGAAAGAATTCAGTATCCATTAACAGTGAGAGGATAGGGAAACTGTCATATAAATAGGTCAACAATGAAGGAAAATAATGCCATTTGCAATTACTGAAGTGCATAATGTGAATCAAAGAAACTAAGGTCAGAAAAAAGCTGTTTTATTTCTTTTATTTCATATCTTATAAGCAACCAAACTCATACAGAAAAGTACGGAAAATAAAATAGAGAAAAATAAAATAATATTCACCAGAGGCTAAAAGGAAGAAACAATAAAATACATAGCACACATGATGATTGGTTACATTCATATAGCACTAATAACCAGGAAATATTCATCTATTGTGTTAGAAATACAAATATAAATATCCTGTCTATTGGAGAGAGGCATGGAATTCTCCCATGATTAATGTGTGGGGGTTCAATCTGTGATTTAAGATTTACTAATGTTTCTTTAACAAGTGTGGGTGGCCTTGAATTTGGGACATAAATATTCAAAATAGGTTGTCAACTTGGTGGATTTTTTTCTTTATGAGTATGAAATCTCCTTTCCCATCTATTTTGATTAATTTTGGTTAAATTTTTTAATAGATATTAGAATTACTACTCCAGATTGCTTCCTGAGACTGTTTCCTTGGAAAATATTTTCCAGCTCTTTACTCTGAGGTAATGTCTATCTTTGATGCTGATATGTTTCTTGTGTGCAGCAGAATGATGGATCCTGTTTTTGCATCCATTCTGTTAATCTTTGTCTTTTTATTTAAAGTTCAGTACTGATGTTGATAGATATTAATATAGTAGTAGTAGTAGTAGTAGTAGTAGTAGTAGTAGTAGTAGTAATAGTAGTAGTAATAGTAGCAGTAGTAGTAGTAGCAGCAGCAACAGCATGTGTGTGTGTGTTTGTGTTTGTGTGTGTGTGCACATGCATACATGCATGCAAGATCCTGTGTGCATGACTGTGTAACTATGAGCTTTACTACCTGGCCTCTTTGTTCCCAGAATATCGACTCTGAGACTTGATTATTTATGAATAAGTGCCTAGTCCATAAGCTTTAGCTTGTTTCCTAACTAGCTTGTAGGTTATATAACCCATTTATTCTAATGTATGTCTGCTATATGGTTGGTTACATCTCACCAGTTTTCATGAGTCCAACTTCCTAAGAGCTTGTGGAGAATCTCATACTATTGACTCTTTTCCAGTATTTCTACTGCTTTCTGCTGCTGAACCATCTTCTATTTCTTTCCTCATCTAATAGGCCATCAGCTTTTTATTGAAATGTGATTCTTCCACACACTACATAAGAGAGTCTCTCTATGCATGTGTGTGTGTGTGTGTGTGTGTATGTGTGTGTGTGTGTTTGTTTGTTTTTTCTTGTGTGAAATTATTTATTTCCTGTATTTTCTTGGTGTAGTTAATCTCTTTGGGCTACATGTTTTTTTTTTTTTTTTTTTATATCTTCCATAGCGCCAGATTTGTAGATAGAGATTTTTAAGTATTCTTTTGTCACAAAATATTTAGTTTTCTCCATCTAAGGAAATTGAAATTTTTGCTGGGCATATTAGTCTGGGGTGGAATCTATGGTCTCTTAGAGACTGTTAGACATCTGCCCCAGGTTCTTATGGTTTTTGAAATCACTGTCAAGTAGTTCTGTGTAATTCTAATAGGTCTGCATCTATAAGTTACTTGGTATTTTGTCCATTGTAATATTAAGATTTTTTTTTGTTCTATACACATGTTCTGTGTACATGTTAATATTTTTATTATCATGTAGTTGGATTATTTTCTGTTTTGGTGCATCTATTCAGTGTGTATAAGTTTCTTCTACATTTATAGACATTTGATTCTGTATGTTAGGAAATTTTTCTTCTATGATATTATAGAAATTATTTACTGGACATTTCAGCTGGAAATTTTTTTTTAATTTTATTACTATTATTAAGTTTGGTCTTTTCCTAATGTCCCAGATTTCCTGAATATTTGTTTCAGAAACTTTTTAGATTTAACATTTTCTATGACTGATCTAGCGATTTCTTCTAATCCATCTTCTATCTTTTCTTTTATGTTAGTGATACTTGTGACTGTAGTTTCTTTTCTCTTACCTAGGTTTTTCATCTCCAAGATTGTCTCAGTTTGTGTTTTCTTTGTTGATTCTATTTTCATTTTCAGATCTCAAACATTTGTTTACGTCCTTCACCTGTTTAATTGTATTTGATTTGTAATTGGACTTGAGCTTTGTACTAGGAGACAAGAATGGATCCATGTGCATGCTGACTGCCATTTGATCCAGCACTATTTGTTGAAAATGTTGTCTTTTTTCCACTACATAGTTTTGGCTTTGCTGTCAAAGATCAAGTGACCTTAGGTGTGTGGGCTTATTTCTGGGTCTTCATTTCTATTCCATTGATCTACCTGCTTGTCGCTGTACCAATACCTTTCAGTTTCTAACATTATTGTTCTGTAGTACACCTTGCAGTCATGGAAGGAGATTCCTTCAGAAGTTCTTTTATTGTTGAGAATAGTTTTCATTATCCATTGGTTTCTTTGTTGCTGTTTTGTTGTTATAACAGATGAATTTGAGAATTGCTCTTTCTATATCTGAATAATTGAGTTGGATTTTTGATGGAGATTGCATTGAATCTACAGATTGCTTTTGGTAAGATGGCCATTTTTACTAAATAAATTCTGCCAATCCATGAGCACGGGAGATCTTTCCATTTTCTGAAGTCATCTTTGATTTCTTTCTTCAGAGAATTGAAGTTCTTGTCATATAGATTTCTCACTTGCTTGGTTAGAGTCACACCAAGATATTTTATATTATTTGTGACTATTGTGAAGGATGCTATTTCCATACTTTCCTTCTCAGCTCACTTATTTTTTGAGTAGAGAAAGGGTACTGATTTATTTGAGTTTTGTATCCAGTCACTTTGCTGAAGTTGTTTGTCAGCTGTAAGAGTTATCTGGTGGAATTTTTTGGGGGGTTGCTTATGTATACTATCATATCATCTGCCTTGACTTGATACTATGATACCTTGATTTCTTCCTTTCCAAATTGTATCTCCTTGATCTCCTTTTGTTGCCTAATTGCTCTAGCTAGAACGTCAAGTACTACATTGAATAGATAGGGGAAGACTGCATAGCCTTGTCTTGTCCCTGGTTTTAGTAGGATTGCTTCACATTTCTCACCATTTAGTTTGATGTTGGCTACTTTTTTGCTGTATATTGCTTTTATTATTTTTAGGTATGAATCTTAAATTCCTGATCTCTCGAATACTTTTAACATGAAGGTGTTTGTATTTTATCAAAGATAACAATATAAGAAGTCAATCAATGTTTTACATTTTTTGAGAAATCAACAAGATAGAAAAACACTTAACCAAAACTAACTAAAAAGCAGGGAGACAATATCTAAATTATTAAAATCAGAAATGAAAAATAAGACATAACAACAGACACTGAGGAGATCCAAAGAATCACCAAGTTTTACTTCAAAAACACGCCCTATAACACTTAAAAATCTAAATAAAATGAACAATTTTCTAACAAAGTTTAATGAAGATGAGGGAAACAATCTAAATAGAATGATAACCCTTAAGAAAGTAGCAGCAATCATTAAGACTGTCCCAAGCAAAAGTAGTCCAGGATCAGATGGTTTTAACACAGAATTCTGTACGACTTTCACAAGCTAATACCAATACTCCTCAAATTATTCCACTAAACGGAAACTGAAGGAATACTGACAAATTCATTTTATAAGGTCATAGTAAGCCTGATAACTAAATCACATGAAGACTAAACATAGAAAGAGAATTTCAGAACTATTTCCTTTATAAACATTGCAGCAAAAATATTTAATAAAAAACTCACAAATTCAAGAATATATCAAAAACATCATCCACCAGAACCAAGTAGGTTTCATGCCAGACATGTAGGAGTGGTACATCCTAGGAAATCTATTGCTGTAATCCACCATGTAAACAGACTTAAAGGAAAACAAACAACAAAACAAACAACAACAAAAACCCAAAACAAACAAACAAACAAAAACATAATTACCTCATTAAATATTGTTAAAGTTTTTTAAAACAATCTAGCATCCCTTCATAATAAAACTCTTGGAAAGATCAGAGATAAAAGACACATAAATATAATAAAAGCAATATATAGCAAGCTGCTAGCCAGCATCAAATTCAATGGAGAGAAATTTAAAATAATTTAAGTAAAATAAGGGACAACATAAAGCTGTCCACTCTCTTTTTATTTTTTCAATATAGCACTGAACTTTAACTAGAGCAATAAGACAACTAAAAGAGATCAAATGGATGCAATTTGGAAAGGAATAATGACACATATCACAATTTGCATATAATAGGATGATATCGAGAAATGACTCCTAAATTCTACTAGGGACCTCATACAGCTGCAAAAAATCTGAAAAGTGGATGGATATAAAATTAACTAAGAAAAAAATCACCAGTCCTCCTTTATATAAATGATAAACAGACTAAGAAATGTATCATGGAAACAATACACTTCCTTCACAAAATCCATAAAAATTGTAAAATATCTAGGTATAATTCCATATGAGCAAGTAAAAGACTTGTATATAAAGAATGTCAAATCATTTAAGAAAGAAATTGAAGAAAAAATAGAAGATGGATAGATCTCTCATGCTCAGGGAGAATTAACAGTAAAATTACCATCCAAAAAGAATCCACTGATTCATAACAATTCTCATTAAATTCCAACACAATTTTTATAGACATTGAAAGAATAATTGTCAACTTTCTATGGATGAAACAAACAATAATACAAAACAAATAAACAAAAAGCCCAGGAAAGCTAAAACAATCCTGTACAATGAAAGAATAGGAGGCATCAATAACATACCTGATTTCAAACTGTATTGCAGAATGAAAGTAATTACAATCACATGGTACTGAAATAAAACCAGAACAGTTGATTAAGGGAACATATTCAAAGTTGCAGAAGTAATTCCATATACCTATGGACACTTGACATTTGTAAATGATGCCAAAACAGTTCAATTGATGAAAGAAAACATCTTTAGCAAATGGTGCTTTTCTATCTAGATATCTACATTTGGAATTATGCAAATAAATCCATGTCTAACACACTGCACAAGACACAAGTTCAAGAGGATCAAAGATCCCAACATATTATCAGATACACTAACTCTAATAGAAGAGAAAGTGGGGAATTGCCTTGAATGAATTGACACAGGAGGCAACTTCCTTAACAGAACACGAACAGTTTGGGCACGAATATAAAAGATCAATATATGGGTCCTCATGAAACTGAAACTGTTCTTTAAGGCAAAGAACATCATCAAAAGCACAAAACATTAGCCTTCAGAATGGAAAAATATTTTTACCAGCTTCATATTCAATAAAGGATGAATATGCAAGCAACATGAAGACCTCAAGAATATACACATGAGCAAACCAAATTACCTTATTAGAAAATGGGGTAGATGCCTCTCGGCCATTTGAGATTCCTCAGTTGAGAATTCTCTGTTTAGCTCTCTTTCCCATTTTTTGATAGAGTTATTTGGATCTCTGGAGTCTAGCTTCTTGAGTTCTTTGTATACACTGGATATTAGCCCTCTATCTGACGTAGGATTGGTAAAGATCTTTTCCCAATCTGTAGGTTGCCTTTTTGTCCTATTTACAGTGTCCTTTGCCTTACAGAAGCTTTGTAAGTTTATGAGGCCTCATCTGTCAATTCTTGATCTTAGAGCACAAGCCATTGGTGTTCGGCACCTAAAGAAATGTTCAACATCATTAGTCATCAGGGAAATGGAAATCAAAACAATCTTGAGACCCCACCTCACACCAGTCAAAATGGCTAAGATCAAAAACTCAGGTGACAGCAGATGTTGGTGAGGATGTGGAGAAAAGAGGAACACTTCTCCATTGCTGGTGGGAATGCAAGCTGATACAACCTCTCTGGAAATCAGTTTGGTGGACCCTCAGAAAAATGAACATAATCCAATATGTAATAAAGACACATGTTCCACTATGTTCAAAGCAGCCATACTTATAATAGCCAGAAAGTCGAAACAACCCAGATGTCCCTCAATAGAGGAATGGATACAGAAAATGTGGTACATTTACACAATGAAATACTACTAAGCTATTAAAAACAATGACTTCATGAAATTGGCAGACAAATAAATGGAACTTGAAAATATCATCCTGAGCGAGGTAACGCAGTCACAAAAGAATGAACATGGTATGTACTCACTGTTAAGTGGTTATTAGGCAAAAAGTTCGAAATATCCAAGAGTCAATTCACAGCAACAGTAGGGATGAGTGTGAAATCCCAGATGGAGGACTTGCAGAAGGGACTGAAGGAGCTGAAGGAGTTTGCATCCCCAGGGAGGCAGCAACAGTGGCAACTGTCCTGATCCCTTGATATTCCTGGAGACTGATCCACCAACCAAAGAATACACATGGGGGGAACCATGGTGCTGGCCACATATGCAACAGAGAAGGGTCTTGTTAACCATCAGAGAGAGGAGAGGTCCTTGGGCCTGAGGGTGTTAGATCTCCCAGTACAGGAGAATGGCAAGGGGGGAAGACCAGAGTGGGTGTGTGGGTGGGTGTGTGAGAGAATACCCCCATAGTGGCAGGGGGAGGGGAAAGGAAATGGAGAGGTTGCAAAGGGGAGATCTGGAAAGGGGAAACATTTGAAATGTAAATAAAGTATAAAAATAAATTAAATAAATACATAAATTTAAAAATAAATAAATAAAGTGACATGATCGTAATATAAAAAACAAAAGAAAGAAAGAAAGAAAGAAAGAAAGAAAGAAAGAAAGAAAGAAAATGGGGTAGATATCTAAGCAGAGAACTCTTGACAGAAAAATCTCTATTTTCTCTGAAGCACTTAATGAAGTGTTTAGCATTATTTGTCATCAGGGAAATGCAAATGAAAATGACTATGTCATTCCACCTTAAACTTGTCAGAATGGCTAATAGAAAAATCTCAAGCCAGAGAGGATGTGAAGCATGGGAAACATTCCTTCATTGCTGATAGGAGTGCAGACTTGTACAACAATTTTAAACATCAATTTAGCAATTTCTCAGAAAATTGGGAATAGTTGTACTTCAAGAACCAGCTATACCACTCCTGGGCATATATTCCAAAGATGCTTCTCCATCTCATAAAGACACTTGCACAACTGTGTCGACAGCAACTTTATTCATCATATCAGGAAACTGGAAATAATCAAGATGTCCCTTGACCAAAGAATTGATAAAGAATGGATGGTACATTTACACAATAGAATATTACTCAGCAACAATGACATTATGAAATATATAAGAATATGTATAGAACTATAAGAGATCATCCAAAGTAAGGTAACCCAGGTCCAGAAAGACAAACAGTGTTTGCAATCACTCATAAATGAGTATTAGTTTTGAAGTACAGGGTATCCATGCTACAAGCCACAGACCCAATGAAGTTAAGTAATAAAATGGGTCTAAGGTGAGATGCTTGAATCTCACTGAGAAGGGGAAATAGATTAAACCTCATGGAAGTATGGAAGGCTAGTCCTGTATTGGGGAGGAATGAGGGTGAGAGTAGTAAGTGTCATGTGTGGGGAGGACTGAGGAAGAGGTTACTGATAGAGACAACTGGATCGGTGTGGGAAGTTTCTCTGGCATGAGCTAGCAATATAGGACAATGGAAATCTCTCAAGAATTTATAAGAAGGATGACCCTAGCTAAGACTTTTAGCTGTCATGGATAAAGAGCATGATCTGGCAATCTCCTGTAACCAAGAAAGACTTCCAGTTGAGGAATTGGGATTAGGATAGCAATACAGCCACAAAACCTTCAACCAACAATTTTTCCAGCCTACAAGATGTACAAGGGTAAAAGATGGAGCAGGATTTGAGGTAAAAACCAACCAATGATTTTCTGGCCTTGAAAACCATGCTATGATAGATTGACCATATTCTGCTATACTTACAGACAGAAGCCTAGCATAAATGTCATAAGAGAGGCTTCACCCATCAACTGATTGAAACTGATGCAGAGACCCACAACCCAACATTAATCACATCAAACAGATCTTGAGGAATCCTGTTTAAGTGGGGAAGGAAGAATAGAAGGAAGCAGATGATTCAAGGACTTCACAAGAAAATCTACAGAATCAACTAACCTTGGCTTATAGAGACTTGATCTACAAACAGAGAACACGCAAGGAACGGACCTACGCAATCTGCACATACGTAACAGTTTTACAGCTGGATCTTCATGTGGGATCAGGGACTATCTCTAATTTCTTTGCCTGCCTTAGGGTACTTTCCCCCTAACTGGGCTGTTTGTCTAGCCTCAATAGATGGAAGGCTCCCTCTTTTTTTGAGAAGAGCTGGAGGGGTTGATGTGGACAGGGGAGGGGAAAAAAGGACTTGTTGGAGAGAAGGGAGGGTAAGATGCAATTATGTTGTGAATTAAATAAATAACATAGTTAATTTAAAAGGGGCAGTCAAAAGAACTTTAACAGATATTTTTCACTGTTAACATATGGCAACATAACTTGCTTCAGTTATTTGAAAAATAAATATGGGCATATGACAAAATATATTTAAGATGGTGAAGACCTAGAGAGATGTTGAAACACTTGCCATTCTAAACCAAGGCCTGACTGATACAAAAACTCTTTAAACCATGGGGAAAGAAAGAAGAGGCTTCTGAAGTTGTTCAGTGACATGTCCATGCACATCATGTGTCATGGGTGTAGAAGTTCCTATAACCAATCACAATAAACTTTGTGTTGATAAATGAATTCTTATTTTCCATCAGAAACTTTATTTATAACATTTCTTCTGCCTATCATTTATTCCAGAAAGAAAGAAGTTAAACAAATCAGTCTGCTTTCTAGAGTAATTTATGCAATAGCACATTAATCTTCCCCTTCCCCTTTGATCATTCTATGTTTAGCAGAGATGCTTTGAACAAACAAAATCCAAAATGATAGCCTGTACTTTTCAGATCAGTTGAGATGAGCCCATCATTTCAGGAGGATGTCAACAGCTCTTAGATGGATTACATAAAGGACACCTCAGGACTCTCTTGGGTCATGGACTGGTTTAATGCTTGTTTTTATACACTTTGATGTCTCTGTAAATGTGGGATTGGAAGAGAAGGCTGAAGGTTGTATAACAGATATTTGGGCTCACTTCCATTGTCAAAAATCCCTTCTTTTATTTCTTTGAAATATAGATTAAAGCATATCTTATCTTAGCCCCAGCACTAGTTGCATCAACCTGGAAACACCATTTAACTTCTCTGAGATGTTGACTTCTGCTTATTTATTTATTTATTTATTTATTTAATATTTACTTTATTTACATTTCAAGTGTTTTCTCCTTCATAGGTCTCTCCTTGGGAAACTCCCAATCCAATCCTTCCTCCCCCTTCCTCTATGAGGGAGCTCCCCAACTCATCTGTCCACTCCTGTCTTCCCTCCCTGGCATTCTCCTACACTGGGGCATCAAACACCCTCAGGCCCAAGGGCCTCTCCTCCCACAAATGTCCCACAAGGCCTTCCTTTGCCACATATGTGGACAGCACCATGGGTTCCTTAATATATATTCTTTGGTTGGTGATTCAGTCTCCAGGAGCTCCAGGGTGTTTGGCCAGTTGACACTGTTACTCTCTCCATGGGGTTGCAAACCCCATCAGCTCCTTCAGTACCTTTTCCCACTCCTCCATCTGTGACCCCACACACAGTCCAATGGTTGGTTGTGAGCATCTGCCTCTGTATTTGTCAAGCTCTGCCTGAGTCTCTCAGGAAACAGTTTATTATGCTTCCATCAACAAGTACTTCCTAGCATCCACAATAATGACTGGGTTTGCTGGCTATGTATGGGATGTAACCACAGGTAGGGCAGACTTTGGATATCTTTTACTTCAGTCTCTGCCCCACACTTTGTCACCATATTTCCTCCTGTGAGTATTTTGTTGACCCTTCTAAGAAACAAAGAAGTATCCACATTTTGGTCTTCCTTTCTTAGGCTTCATATGGTCTGTGAATCTAATCTTGGGTATTATGAACTTTTGGGCTAATATCCACTTACCAGTGAGGACATGCCATGGTTGTTCTTTTGTGACTGAGTTATCTCACTCAGGATGATATTTTCAAGTTCCATCCATTTGTCTGTGAATTTCATGAAGTCATTGTTTTTAATAACAGTAGTATTCCATTGTGTAAAAGTACCACATTTCTGTATCCATTCCTCTGTTGAGAGACATCTGGGTTGTTTCCAGCTTCTGGCTATTGCTAACATGGCTGCTATTAACATGGTGGGGCATCTTTCCTTATTACATATTGGAGTATCTTCTGGGTATATGCCCAGGAATTGTCTAGCTGTGTCCTCAGATAATACTATGTCCAATTTTCTAAGGATTCAGCAAACTGATTTCCAGAGTGGTCGTACCAGCTTTCAATCCCACCAGTAATGGAGCAGTGTTCCTTTTTCTCCACATCCAGGTCAGCATCTGCTTTCACCTGAGTTTTTGATCTTAGCTATTCTGACTGGTGTGAGGGGAAATATCAGGGTTGTTTTTATTTGCATTTCCCTAATGACATAGGATGTTGAGCATTTCTTTAGGTGCTTCAAGGCCTTTTGAGTTTCCTCAGTTGAGAATTCTCTGTTTACTTATTTTTTAATAAGGCTATTTGGTTCTCTGGAGTCTAACTTCTTGAATTCTTTGTATATATTGGATATTAGCCCACTATAAAATGAAGGATTGATAAAGATCTTTTCCCAATCTTTTGGATGCCCTTTTGTCCTATTGCCAGTGTCCTTTGCCTTACAGAAGCTTTGCAATTTTATGAGGTCCCATTTGACCATTCTTGTTCTTAGTGCATGAGCTATTAGTGTTCTGTTCATAAACTTTTCCCCTGTGCTCATGTGTTTGAGAGTTTTCCCTAGTATCACTTCTATTAGAATCAGTGTATCTGGTTTTATGTGGAGGTCCTTAATTCACTTGAACTTGAGCTTTGTACAGGGAGAAAGAAATGGATCAATTTGCATTCTTCTACATGTTGACCGCCAGTTGAGCCAGCACCATTTGTTGAAAATGTTCTCTTGTGTCCACTGGATGGTGTTTAGCTACTTTGTCAAAGATCAAGTGACTGTAGGTATGTGGGTTCATTTCTGGGTCTTCAATTATATTCCTTTGATCTACCTACCTGTCACTGTATGAATACCATACAGTTTTTAACAGTAGTGCTCTGTGGTACAGTTTGAGGTCAGGGTTGATTCCCCCAGAAGTCCTGTTATTGTTGGGAATAGTTTTTGCTATTCTGGGTGTTTTGTTATTCCAAATGAATTTGATAATTGCTCTTTCTAAGTCTATGAAGAATTGAGTTGGAATTTTGATGGGGTCTGAATTGAATCTGTAGATTGTTTTCAGCAAGATGGAGACTTTTACTATATTAATCCTGCCAGTCCATGTGCATGGTGGATCATTCCATCTTCTGAGTTCTTTGATTTTTTTTTCCGCAGAGACTTGAAGTTTTTGTCATACAGATATTTCACTTGTTTGGTTATAGTTACACCAAGATACTTTATATTGTTTTTGACTACTGTAAAGGGGGTCATTTCCCTAATTTCTTTCTCAGTCTGCTTATTTCTTGAATATAGGAAAGCTACTGATTTGGTTGAGTTAATTCTATACCTGTTCACTTTGCTGAAATTGTTTATCAGCTGTAGGAGTTCTCTGGTGCAGTGTTAGGGGTCACTTAAGTATTTGATCATATCATCTTCGAATAGTGATATTTTGATTTCTTCCTTTCTGATTTGTATCCCTTTGACCTCCTTTTGTTGTCTAATTGCTCTCACTAGAACTTCAAGTACTATATTGAATCGATAGGGAGAGAGTTGGCAACCTTGTCTAGTCCTTGATTTTAGTGGTATTGCTTCAAGTTTCTCTCCATGTAGTTTGATGTTGTCTGTATATTGCTTTTACTATGTTTAGGTATGAGCCTTGAATTCGTGACATTTCTAAGGCTTTTATCATAAAGGGATGTTTAATTTTGTCAAATGCTTTTTCAGCATCTAATGAAATGATCATGTGCCTTTTTTTTCCTTTGAGTTTTCTTATGCAGTGGATTACATTGATAGATTTCCATGTATTGAACCTCTCCTGCATCCCTGGGATGAAGCCTACAAGGTTTTGGTGAATGATCATTTTATTGTTTTCTTGAATTTCATTTGTAAGTATTTTATTGAGTGTTTTTGCAGTAATAATCATAAGGGAAATTGTTCTGAAATTTTTTTTCTTAGGTCTTTGTGAGGTTGGTATCTGTGTAACTGTGGCTTCATAGACTGCATTGGGTAGTGTTCCTTCTGTTTCTATTTTGTGAAATAGTATGAAGAATATAGGAATTAAGTCTTCTTTGGAGATATGATAGAAATCGACACTAAACCCATCTAGTCCTGGGCTTTTTTTGGTTGGGAGATTTTAATGACTGCTTCTATTTCTTTAGGGGTTATGAGACTGTTTAGATGGTTTATCTGATTCTGACTTAACTTTGGTATTTGATATCTGCCTAGAAAATTGTCCATTTCATCCATATTTTCCAATTTTGTTTTGTATAGGCTTTTGTGGTAGGATCTGATGATTTTTTTTTTTTAAATTTTCTCAGTTTCTGTTGTTATATCTCCCTTTTCATTGATGATTTCATTAACTTGAATACTCTTTCTGTGCTCTCTGGTTAGTCTGGCTAAGATTTTATCTCTCTTATTTTTATTTTCTCAAAGAACCAGCTCCTGGTTTTGTTGATTCTTTGTATAGTTATTTTGGATTCTATTTGGTTGATTTCATCCCTTAGTTTGATTATTTCCTGCCTTCTACTCTTCTTGTGTGTATTAGCTTCTTTTTGTTATAGAGCTTTTCATGTGGGATGTCAAGCTGCTAGTGAATGCTCTCTCCAGTTTCTTTTTTGGAGGCATTCCAAACTATGAATTTTCCTCTTAGCACTGCTTTCACTGTGTCCCATAAGTTTATGTGTTTTGTACGTTCATTTTCATTACATGCCAGAAAGTCTTTAATTTCTTTCTTTATTTCTTCCTTGACAAAGTCATCATTGAGTACAGCATTGTTCAACTTCCATGTTTATGTGGGCTTTCTGTTGTTTTTGTTGCAATTGAAAACCAGCCTTATTCCATAGTAATCTGATAGGATGCATGGGATTATTTCAATCTTCTTATATCTGTTGAGGTCTGTTTTGTGACTGATTATATGATCAGTTTTGGAGAAGGTACCATTAGGTATAGAGATGAAGTTATATTCTTTTGATTTAGAATGAAATGTTCTATAGGTATCTGTTATATCCATTTGGTCCATAAGGTCTGTTAGTTTCACTGTGTCTTTGTTTAGTTTGTGTTTCCATGATCCGTCCACTGATTATAGTGGGGTGTTGAAGTCATCCACAATTATTGTGTGAGGTATATTGTGTGCTTTGAGCTTTAATAAAGTTTCTTTTATGAATGTGAGTGCCGTTCCATTTGGAGCATAGATGTTCAGAATTTAGAGTTCTTCTTGGTGGATTTTTCTTGTGATGACTATGAAGTGTCCTTCCTTTTTGTTTTTGATGAATTTTGGTTGAATGCCAATTTTACCCAGTTTGAGAATTGCTACTCCAGCTTGTTTCTTGGGACCATTTGCTTTGAAATTTGTTTTCCATCCCTTTACTTTGAGGTAATGTTTGTCTTTGATACTGAGATGTGTTTCCTGTATGCAGCAACTTGCTGGGTCCTTTTTAATGTATCCAGTCCATTGCTATTCTATGTCTTTTTTTTTTTTTGTGGAATTGAGTCCCTTGATGTTAAGAGATATTAAGGAATAGTAATTGTTGCTTCCTCTTATTTTCAATGTTATTTTTTATGATTGTGTGTCTATCTTCCTTTTTGCTGAAAGATTACTTTCATGCTTTTTCTAAGGTGTAGTTTCCCTCCTTTTGTTGACATTTTCTAACTATTATCCTTTGTAGAGCTCAATTTGTGGAAAGATATTGTATAAATGTTGTTTTGTCATGGAATATCTTGGTTTCACTATCTATGGTAATTGAGAGTTTTGCTGGGTATAGAAGCATGGGCTGGCAGTTATGTTCTCTTAGGGTCTGTATAACTCTGCAAAAGGATCTTCTAGCTTTCATAGTCTCTGGTGAGAAGATTGGTGTAATTCTGATAGGTCTGCCTTTATATGTTACTTGACGTTTATCCCTTACTGCTTTTAATATTCCTTCTACGCTTAGTGTATTTGGTATTTTGACTATAATGTGATGTGAGGAATTTCTTTTCTGGTCCAATCCATTTGGAATTTTGTAGGCTTCTTGAATGCTTACATTCATCTCTATTTTTAGGTTAGTGAAGTTTTCCTCTAAAATTTTGTTGAAGATATTTACTGTCCCTTTAATTTGGGAATCTTCACTCTCTTCTATATCCTTATGTTTTGCCTTCTCAAGGTGTCCTGGATTTCCTGGATGTTTTGGGTTAAGAGGTTTTTGAATTTTGTATTTTCTTTGACTGTTATGTCAATGTTTTGTATGGTATGTGTCAGGGTTTCTATCCCTGCACAAACATCATGACCAATAAGCAAGTTGGGGAGGAAAGGGTTTACTAAGCTTACTCTTCCATGTTGCTGTTCATCAAGAAAGGAAGTCAGGACTGGAACTCAAGCAGGTCATGGATCAGGAGCTGATGCATAGTCCATCAAGGGATGTTCCTTACTGGCTTTCTTCCCCTGGCTTGCTCAGCCTGCTTTCTTATAGAACCCAA
Source organism: Rhynchomys soricoides (assembly GCA_019843965.1). Lineage (NCBI taxonomy): Eukaryota > Metazoa > Chordata > Mammalia > Rodentia > Muridae > Rhynchomys > Rhynchomys soricoides. The sequence continues at coordinate 10,754,960 of JADRCH010000040.1, read as the reverse complement.
GACTACCACCCACAGATGGTACCACCTACAAGGGGTCCTACCCCCTTGATCACTAATTCAGAAAATGCCTTACTGCTGGATCTCATGGAGGCATTGTCTCAAATGAAATTCTTCTCTCTGTGATAACTCCAGCTTGTGTCAAGTTGACGCACAAAACTAGCCAGTACAGGTATCTTCTGCACCTGAGATTGTTCTATTTCTTGTATTCTGTTGATGATGCTTGCATCTATGACTCCTGATCTCTTTTCTAGATTTTCTATCTCCAGTGTTTTCTCTCTTTATGATTTCTTTATTGTTTCTATTTCTATTTTTAGATCCTGGATGTTTTTGTTCATTTCCTTCACCAGTTTTGTTGTGTTTTCCTATAATTCTTTAAGGAATTTTTGTGTTTCCTCTTTTAGGGCTTCTAGCTGTTTACCTGTGTCCTCTTGTATTTCTTTATGGGAGTTAATTATGTCCTTCTTAAAGTCTTCTATCATCATCATGAGATGTGATTTTAAATCTGAGTCTTGCTTTTCTGGTGTTTTGGGGTATGCAGGGCTCACTGTGGTGGGAGAACTGGGTTCTGATGAAGCCAGACTACCGTGGTTTCTGTTGCTTTTGTTCTTGCCATTTTCTTTCCCCATCTGGTCATCTCTGATGTTAGCTGTTCTTGCTCTCTCTGGCTGTGACTTTTCCCTCCTGCAAGCCCCTGTGTCATTACTCCTTGTAGGTCAGCTCTGTCCAAAATTAATTTGGGTTTGGAGTGCTATGGTACAGGGCCAGCTCTGGGGTGCACACAGAAACCGGAAGGATTCTGTCCCCAGTTGTTCCTTGGTTCCTGTGTCCTGATGGCTTTGAAATGGTCCCTCTTGGGCCAATAATTTGAACAGAAGTGGTGGTCTTGCCTGTGCTCAAAGGTGTATTGGCACTCCTGGGAGACCAGCTCTCTCCTGGCACTATTTGTGTACAGAGGCCTGTGGCATAGGCTTAGGTCCCCGGTCACAGATAGAAACCAGAAGGCTCCTGTTTTAGTCAGCTCCTGTTTCTGTGTCCTAAGGGGTCCATGAGGGTCACTCTGAGAAGAAATACTGGTCTTACCTACTCTCCCAGGATTGTCCACACTCCTGAGAGGCTAGCTCTCTCCTAGCACTATTTGTGTGTGGAGCCCTGTGGTACAAGATCAGCTTCCAGGCAGCGGTTCAAATGAAACCTTTTCAAAGGTAAATCAGTTGAATAATATGATACTTTTAACAAAACCAAAATAATAAAAATATTTTAGACAGAAAATAGTTCAAAAAACATTGATATTTATTATTTTAGCACAAATTAGAATTTTCTATTCAAATTGATTAAAATTATTAAATGTTTGTGATTTCTACTTGTTAGGCTGATAAATCTTGAATTGTAGAAGAGAGAAATTTCTGTGAGAGGTATCTCAATTTGAATAAATAGAGTTGGAAATATTCATTTATCTCGGATAAGAGTGGCACTATCTGTGTAGGGGATGGAAGCCATTGAGCACTGTATTCTGTATTTGCAGTGTAAGATGCCTTACACTGGAGCTCACATTACTTCTCCAGGTGATGGAGTTTACTCTCTAACTGTGAGACAAACTCCTTACTCCTTAAGTTGCTTCTGTGACAACAATGAGCAAAAGTACTAATAGAGTGCTTTAAAATTTGTAATGGTAAAATTGCAGTATCTGAAACCACTTGTTCAAGCCATACTTTGCTAGAGATTTACTTCAGTATTTTAGTTCAAAATATTATTCATATATAATCACATCTAATGGAATCATGGCTATTAATGTTTTTCCTAATTATGTATACAGTAGTAATGTATCCAATTCATACAATACACTATATGTATTAGAAGATCTTAATGTGTGAAAGTTGCCATAATTAAAAATTATAAGAGCTGATGGAAGAACAAACAATGTAACTTTGATGGATAATTGAGGAATAGAATACAAGTTTGCAGCCCCATGGAGGGAGCAACAGTTCAACTGGCCTGATCTCCGGATGCTCCTGGAGACTGGATCACCAACCAAAGAATACACATGGAGGGACCCATGATGCTGGCCACATATGTGGCTGAGGAAGGTCTTGATAGCCATCAGGGGGAGGAGAGGCCCTCGGGCAAGAGGGTGTTAGATGCCCCAATATAGGAGAATGCCAAGGAGGGAAGATGAGAGTGGGTGGGTGGGTGGGTGGGTGAGAGAATATCCCCATAGAGGCAGGGATGGAAAAGAGAAGTTCTAAAAGGGAGATCTGGAAAGCAGGAAACATTTGAAATGTAAATAAAGTATCAAAATTTAAAAAAAAGAATACACGTGAAGTAAAATACTTAGAAATAGGAATCAAAATGATGACAAGCACAAGAGAGAGATAGAAAATGTATTTATTAAAATACCTAAATCTTCTGTTCTTGATCTAGAAATTATTGTATAACATCAAACATCGTGTTAAAAACTATATTTTGGTAAAGTATACTTAGCCATAAGTTATACAATAAAACTGTCATTTGGTTACTAACTAAAATAATCTTGTCACTCTTAAATTTTACACAACCGCGTATATTTGGAATTTGATATAAACATGTTCAAAAAGCTGAATTGTTTCTTTTTATCTTAAATAATCAGATTTCTTTTACCTTTGCTTTAACTTTTACAAAAGATGGATTTTATATTTCAAACTTACCCATTGTAGTAGAGCTTGTCATCATTTATCTTCAAAAATATCATCATGTTTTCATTTTTTATAACTTAATCCCTGGACATGTTGCATATCAGTACATGGGTTTTAGAAGTTAATGTGTAATGAAAGTTCTGGTATTGAAGAGGATAAAGCAGAGTTGTATTAAGTTATTTATTAAAACATAGTTTTATCAGTAGTTAAACATTTAAGAAGTGAGAAATTTCCCTCCCTGGATTCACAGTGTGCTACCATAAAAGTGATAAAAGTGATCCTGATTTTCTGTTCATATTAATAGACAGCCCTTTGTTATTTTATGTACTCCCAGGAATAAAACACCTTTTGGAATTATCCTGTATTGATGTAATGATCACAGGATGGAAAAATCACATGTAGTTACAAATAATAAGACTCTTTCACTACCATTGTACTCCTAAGGGAGATTAATTTGTTCATTTAAGTAAAACAGTGTTCTGAGGGAAATTTAATCACTAACCTAAACTAGGCACAGACCAAGAATAACTCAAATAAATCTACAGAAACAGTTGCCACTTTAAGAACTGTCCTTTGGTCCTTCGGAAACCTGGGGCTGGTGTTAAGACGATTCACAAAGAGGTATTTCAATGCAAAAGCAGAACCCAATATTAAAATTCCTTTAAAATTATATAGTTGCATCACATTTATTAACTCATATTAAGTAATAAGAGTTACTAAGTCATAGATGCTCCTGAAGAATAGAATTATGCACTACTTTTTAATCATTCTTATTTTACTACATATTTATAATTGATTTTAGAAATATACCATGCATGAAAATTAAGATAAAACAAAGCAAAATGAATCATTTTGAATTCCACATTCCCTGTGGCTGAAAGAAGATATTTATTATATAACACAATAATTTGGAAATATTCAGTCATCAAACTGATTTATATCACTTTAATTTGATTATGAATCATTATATATTGTTTCCTTAACCTCATAGAAGTTAAAGTTAAGAAAATTCTTCACAAGTATACAGGCAGAATCTGTAAAGTACTTGTGGTGAAATCTTGAAACCTGATTTTGGGTATCAAAGTCTCATGTTTAAGCCTATAGCACTATATTTCCAGCACTATAAAGGTAGAGAATGGGCAAGACAGACTAATCAAATTAGGGAAAGCTGCAGGCTCAGGCAGAGACCATGACCATATATAAACATGTGAAAACTAATAGTGGAAGATACCAGCTATTGGCCTCTGGCCTATATATACACATATACATTTAAAACTGTACACAAATATCATTCATACAAATTGGTACCCAAAATACATATAAAAAGAAAAAGAAAGAATGCTGATTAAGCCATTTTAAGGTTAAGGACAATGAAACATTAACAGTTGTGTCTCATTTTTTGAGCTCCATGTAATTGAACTATATATACATGAGTCTGAACTGTTATGTGTTGTGGATAGCCCTGGGGTTTTTTGTATTCTGCTAATTCTGCCTCCTGGGAGGGACTTCAGACAAGGAGTGAGTTACACCTGTGACTTCTTGTGAACCAATCCCCTGATGAATAAAGGAGCCAATCACTGGGAACATAGGAGGGACTTACAGATTGGAAGGTGGAAGAGAGGCAGCAGGACAGTAAGGGTCTTTTGGAATGGGGACAGCGTGTAGGTAAGATGTAGTTACTAGTGTATCCAGGTATTATGGCAGATCTGCAGGGATTTGCCACCAGAGGAATCAGATTTTGATAAAGCTAACAAGATTAGATTTTAGTTATTGCACCCAGAAATGAGCTTCCATTGTTTCTGAGCTAAGTTTGTGTTGTGTTTTCCTTCATGTGGTGGCTTGTCTGGGTACTAAAGTAAAAGGTACAGCAGCAAAGTGGGTTTTTGCCTGATGTGTACCATAGAGGCCATGGGGACACTGAAGCACAGGGATGGCATGTTAGGGACCCACCAGTGGGAGTTTAGTGAGCTAGGTGGAGAGATTGTGGAGCTCTGAGAGCGCCACAAGATAAAAGCAGTTAAGCCATTGCTCGCTGGTGCTTGGCAGGTCAGCCTGGCTAGATGAGAGAATCAGGATGTAGTGTGGGAACATGCTATACTTTACTTCTTTTTTAATATTTCCCACAACATTTGTGTACAATTTGTTTCAACATACAGAATCAGAAAATGTATTTTATCCTGTATGTTATCTTTTGACAAATTCATTAAGAAATGTTGTGAGTTAATGTCTTTATGAAATGTGTATGTATATGTGTGGCTGTATGTATTTGTGGGAGGAGTGCATGTACTTATGTATGACAGTGTGTGCAATTGTGTGTCAATGTCTTTGAAGAGCAAGTTTGGTGTAGAGAATCTTTTAAAATCAATTTTCTGCCTAATAATCTGAAGCAAGGTAATTAGAATAAAATTCAGAGCATCTGTAGTGTTGCCTTTCCTGTGGATTCTCTTCAAACAGGAGAATTTCAGGTGGACCGTAATACCTACTGTATTAGTCATGTTTTTCTGTTGTAACATAACTTATAGAAGGAATCTCTCTGCCACACCCCAGTTTTGTGTGTGTGTGTGTGTGTGTGTGTGTGTGTGTGTGTGTGTGTGTATGTGATCTCTAAGATATGTTAAAATAACTTTTAGGCTGCAGTCCAGCTAATCCAACAATGGATGCCTATGAACAGAAGGTCCAGGAATCTAGTCCATAAGGCTAGATGCCTAAGTTGATCTTCAATATATTCCTTAATCCTAAAGAAGTACTCTCTAATGTCAATAAATGAATGGTCTTGCTAAAGAGGGTGTTAGTAGGCAAGGAGTAATATCTTCTTCCTTGTTCTTATACAGGTTTCCAGCTAAATTTGTGGTACAGAGGAAAAGCAGTTATTTTCACCTTAAAAGATAAGGATTAAAGGTTTTCCTTCCTACCTCAAAGATCCAAATTAGATGTGGATCTTCCTTTTTCTGGGCCCTGGTGGCACATGCCTTTAATTCCAGCACTTGTAAGCAGAGGTTGGTGGATCTCTGAGATAGAAGCTACCTTGGTCTACAGAGTAAGTTCCATGAATGTACAAGGCTACAGAGAGAAACCCTGGCTTGAAAAACCAAAACCAAAACAACAAACAAACACACATGCAAAAAGAACTGAGTTTTCTCACTTGAAAGGATTCATTTAAGTAAAAAAATCAATCCTACATGGGCCCAGTCCTTGGGATTTTACTTAATTTATATGTAGTCATGTTGTCAAGCAAGAATATCAATCTTATCTACTCAAAATTTTAATGTGTTTTGGGGACCTAAAATCCTGTTGTTTTTTTGGAAAGCATTTTGACTGCTGAACCATCATCTCCTAAGCACCTGCTAAGAATAATTTTCATATTTTTTTTTAAAATAGAAACAAATGTAGAATAATAAATACCAACATAAATCAATACATTTGGTTCATTCTGAATCTTAATATTGTTAACTGAATGGGATTTCATTGGGTACATGTACCACATTCTCACAACCTATTGCCTTAATCATTTCCACGTCTAATATCCTCTTTGTTCATTTGTCTGTCCTTTGTATTCCCTTCATTGATAACTGAACTATGATAACTGCACATTCAAAAATTCACTGACATTTATTTTGACATCTTTCATTCTTTAGTTGGTCAGATGTATTATTTTTACAGAGATCAACAAATTATTAAGAAGTCTTTTTATATCAGTGTCTTCCAACTGACATTTTCAGTCCTTTCCAATTTTTAGTAAATATTGTCCATTTGTGTGATCATTTGTTATTCTAGTGGACACAGTAAATTATAAATTTGAGATTATTTATCATAATTTGCTCTTACTGTACATCAAGATACAAAAGCAAGAATTTGTCTTTATGACTTTAATCAAAATATTTACTACATTCTTGGCAACCAATTAATTGATAGTGAAAAGAAATGAATAAATTATTAGGACTTAGCTTTTTTACTATATGGAGAATGTGTATATTATTCAGGGAATTCTAGATTCACATTATCGACTGAATCTCTCTCTCTTGCATACACACACAGAGGCAAAGACACACATACACACAACACCACACACACACACACACACACACACACGGATGGATAGATAGATAGAAGAATGAGATGATAGATAGATAGATAGATAGATAGATAGACAGACAGACAGATAGAGAATTTATTGGAATGACTGCATTTCAACTAATCCAACATTGGTAATCTATGAATGGAAAGTCCAAGAAACTAGTATTCTAGAATCTCAGTCTCAAGTGATTGGGTGTTTAATCTGGTCTTCTGTAAAATCTGGGATCCTAAGAAGTGCGCTCTAGTGGATATGCTGGCAAAGTCAATATAAGCAGGTGAAGAATGAACCACCCCTTACCTTCCATTGTCCTGATATAGGCCTCCAGCAGAAGTTATGGTCCATATTAAGGATATCTCAAGATCTGGATTAAAGGCATGTGTCCAACCAGATTAAAAGTGTGTCTTGTTACTTGCCAAAACACCTCTAATCTTCTCATTTTGATTATGAGCTTTTAGTACAACAGTTATAAAACATACTCTGTCTTGAAATTTCTGAAGAGTTTTGATCAATGATTATTTAAAATAAAGTAAGTTTTACCCATCTATACAAAAGTGTTCTACACATGACTTCGTGGTGGTTTTGTTTCTGAAGGTCTTGAGACATTTTTACACTTGCAAAACTCTGTATTAATTTAATAGCTATATAGTTATAAATATAAAACTTTCTCTGTTATTCATTTTACACAGCTACAAAAAGAAGAAATTGATTAAGCAGCATCAGAATATCAAGTGTCTACATCAGGAGTCTGGTGCCTTTTCCTTGTTTTTCTCTCCTGCAATATTAGTTGTTTGTTATGTACCTAGGATCCACCCAGCTGGTATAGTGGAACCTAACTAGGTGTCTTGAGAGAATAAAGAAAAGGCAGGAACAAAGACCTAAATACAGAAAAGTTGGGATTGGTGGGAATGTATGAATATTGTTGTGTGATATCTACTAGGAATCTGGAACCTTAGCTTGTTTATTCTGTACAGCATATCTACCCAGGTAGATGGTCTCTGTAGGGGAGCAGGTACATGCTATAAAAATCTGAGGGGATAGGTGCTGTAGTAACCAGGTTTTGTACACACTATTCAGTCTTTCAAAACCACAAATACTTAGACTCTCAAGAAAAGATTCACTACCTTCTTGAACCTTACTTAGGTAAGGCTTTGCCTCCCTGTGTGGTTAAGGTATTGCAATCCACAACATGGCATTGCTCATGTCAGCAATATATATTCACTCAGAGATTCCATTCCTTCATAGATTATTAATAATTTCTGTCCATACACTCAAAGAATTCCTTGAATTTCAATAAATTCAGTTTATTTTTATTTCAGATAAATTTCTACTGATTATGTGTATCTATGTTAATATTTAACATATTTATAGAGGTTTAGCATATTGATTGGTATCTTATGATATTTAAGTTGAAATGCAAACTAATGATCAGCCTCATATTTCCAAATATTAGTGTGCAAAGAAAGAAATGATGCATAGAAGCAAATATTTTTAAATATTTAAAAGAAAGGAGAATAAGTCATTGGATTGAAAGGAGAAAATTAAACAAACTAAAAGATTTCACTTCAGCCAAACATTATTTTCAACCATCAAACGCTTGCAAAGAAACCTAAGATATTTGGAGATCAATGTTATAAAATATTTACAGAACAGAAGCATATCTCAACTTAGAAGTTGCAATCTTAAGGAGCTTAGGTATATATATAATCAGTTTCCTAGATTCATAAAATAATAATAAAAATAACAACAAAATAAAAATCCTGGAATAGGCATGGTGTATAAGATTGTCAAGGAGAGTGATATTAGCTTTGAGGACCTTCTTGGCTAAGGTTATTTAAAAATTCAGTTTCTATGAAGTAATAATATTCAGACAAGCTAAGTTGATAATTTTGCATTGTAAGTGGATGTGTCACTTCTGGACTCTATTATGCACGGAAAAAAGCAGGATTTTAGCTTAGCTTATGGTTTGGGGAAGCAAAAGGCAGTCAGGATTACAACCTTCAAATACTTACAGCCTAACTGTGAGACAGCATGGAATTGAATACCATATACTATATATATATTAAATACCATATACTAAAATATCAGAGGACATAGACTTAAATTTTGATTGTTAAAACAATTGCATTGTGATTTTTAAGACAGCAGAATGTGAGGCAGTAGAAGTGGCTAGGGCTCAGTACAGAGGTTCTCAATCTGTGGGTCACAACCCCTTGGAGGTCACATATCTGATATTTATACTATCATTCATAGCAGTACAAAACTACAGTTATGACATAGCAACAAAAGAACTTTATGATTGGAGTAGTTATCAAAACACTAGGAACTCTATTCAGGGTTGCAGCATTAGGAGGTTTGTGAACCACTGAGGTAGATGAACATGCTGTTCTTGCAGAGGACAAGGGTTTATATCCCAGTATCCAAAAGGTGGCTCATGACCATCTGTATCTCCAGTTTTAGAGGATCAGATGCCCTCTTTTAACCACTGCTGCCATCATGAATTCATGTGGTACACATACACAGAATAACACCCCAAAAATAAGATAAATAATTCTTTCTCTTTTTAAATCGTTCAAAGACAATGTTCTTCAGTTTTCTCATTGAGATATATTTTTCCTAATTATACTATCTTAAAGAAACATTTTGTGTTGACTTTTATGGATTTAAAATAATTTAAGTGATATATAAAAGCATAAAAGTTGTACATGCTGGTGGGATCCTCGCTAATCTTTGAACATATATATTTTTTGCATAGTGACTAATTAAGGATAAGCATAACTATATTTTCAATTACTTATTATTTCTTTAGGATGAAAACCCTCCCAAACAATTTATTTTTAAATATAAACTAATTCACTCTTATCTGTACTAATTATGACTGTTAAAGCACAAACTATTTAGATATTTTGATCTAATTATAACTTAGTATATAATGATCCTCCCTTGTCCTGCTACCTTCCCCTCTACCACCCAGCCTCTCTAAGTGACTTCGCTCTCACATACCTGGGACATTACTGAGATTCTGCATTGAGCTTGCAGTGCTTGTCTTGGTGTGCTTAGCTTATTTCTCTCAACATAATAATCTCTAATTTCCTTTATAATGTCATAAATATTCAAATTTTATTTTTTATCTTTGAAAATTAATATGTGGTAGTCTTTTACACTAGATAAATTTTTCATATCTACTTTATGTTATTAATGTATTGAGTAATTCATATTGATTATATCCTTTCAGCTTTGCAGGTAATTTTCAAAGTTATTTTTATCAGCCTTCAGCATAAATATTATAAATTAAAATTTTATGGTTTTGATAAATGTACTATATTTAATAATAATAATAATAATAATAATATAGTATTGTATATTTATGTAATGAGTTGTATTTTCATGTTCTTGATATTTTTGTCTACTGCCATGGCATCATTTGATTTTAACTCATTTCTATCTGAATTTTATTTATATTTAATGAACATTTTTTTTCTGTTTCAACAATATTGTCTAAGTATTTACAATGAAAGTATTTAGCTATTACAAATAATTTAGAAATTTAACATATTTCTTTAAGAAAACCAAAAGCTAGGCAGAGCAAATTATCCTCATCTGAAAATTAACCTTTTGGATCTCCCTGTTTTGTAATTCCATAAGAAAGACTAACCCTGTTATTGATACAATAGTTTTAGTTTTTGACAATTTTTGTATGAACATAATTTAAAAATTATATTCTTATGTGTTACCTGTTCCTCCTATTCACATCCTGTTTCTGAGACATATCAATATATTATGTGAGGTTGTGGTTACTCTTTCTCATAATTGTACTGCTGTACATTATATATACATAAAAGTTCCATCGGCCTCTTTATGTACTTTTCTGTGGATTATAACTAGCTTGTCTTGATGACATTTATTTGGGAAATATACAGTTATAGTTGTGAGAAATAGCATTCGCATTGACAGTCTTTTACCTACAAATATACCTTTTAACATGAAGTTGCTTATCATCCATATTATGTGGATATATATTTATAGTGGAGCAAAACTTTTTTAAATTGTATGCATCAAATAAAAACTTTTCAACACAGTATGAATCCTCCAATTCCTTCACATATGTTGACATTAGCTGATCACTAGTTTTTCCCCTATTTTGTCATTTAAAGGCCTATCATGACTACCCTCCAAAAGGCCCAACAAGCAGTGGAAGAATCAGGTACAGATACTTATACCCAACCAATGGACAGAAGCTGGTGACCACTGTGGTTGAATTAGGAAAAAAGCTAGAAGAAGCTGAGGAGGGGCATGACCCCATAGAAAGACCAACAGTCTCAACTTACCTGGCCTGGAAACTCTCAGAAACTGAGACACCAACCAGGCAGCCTACACCAGCTGATATGAGGCCCCTAACACATATATACAGCAGATGACTGCCAGGTATGGACTCAGCCAGAGAAGATGCACCTAACCATTGAGAGACTTAGGGCTACAGAGAGTGGTGAGGTGTGGTGGAGTGGTGGGGTGGGAACATCCTCTTGGAAATGGGTGGAGGAGGTATGGGATGTGGGAAAGTCAGAAAGTAGACTGGGAAGGGGATAAAGTCTTGACTAAAGAATAAAAAAATAAATAAAATAAAAAACTTTGAAATAGGTGATATATATATCTATATCTATATATCTATATATATCCCACTCTTAAAAGGTTATGTTGATATAAAAATATATTTGTGATGGACAATAAGAATTTGCATATTTTAAATATTGGAGTCTGTCTTGGCAAGTACAATTTTCCTTCCTGTGAGTTGTCTTTTCACTTTTATAACATCTTTGATACACAAAAGTTTTAAAGTTTGATTAAGATAAATTTATATTTTTCTTTGAATACCATGCTATTAGTAACTACAAGGAGTTAATATGATTCTCTTATATTTAGAGTTTAAATATGTTTTGGGTTATTATTTTCTTATTGTCCACCACAAATATGTTTTCATATCAATATATCCTTTAAAAGTTATATTATGAATTTGTGGGATACTGTGAGGTTTCTGATGTTTACTTGTGTTGATGTAAGTGTGGCAACTTTATTTGGTCAAATCTAATGCCATTGCACATGCAGCACTTAGGTTTGTTTATATCACAAAATGATGTTTAGTGTTGCACATTTTGGTATAGGTTGGCAATAAATTATTCTCATAGAAAACAAAAATAAAATGATATTTATTTTATATTTCACATTACCATATCCAATATAGAGTACATTAGTTCAGAATTAGTTGTCAAATAAGCAGTCCAACCAACATCTTACCTTCCACAAAGCAAATTTTCCCACAGATGGATAGACTACTTTTTCACAAAATAAATGAACCCTGAGTGTTTTCTTTTTGTATGTGTCTGTGGTCGGGCTTGTAAATTCATACACTCCTGCAAATTTTTAGGTCATGTTTTTGTCTGTTTTGTTTTATTTTTCCTGCTGTAATAAAAGAATGAAGCTATTTCCCCACTCACTGAACTCTTGGGTTGGATCTGCTTTTGGTTCAGAAGAGTGCCAATGGGCTTCTTTAATGACATGTAAATTAGGAGTGAAGATTACTTGCAAGGAGCTCTGGGATCTTTCTTCAGTAAAATTAATTAAGTTTAGTTCACAGGTTTTGACCTAGGGATTGCCTTATCATTTAGGCATCTTTCAGATTTACAGCAGGTTGCTTGACAGTGTACCACAAGAGAGTTTTCAGGCTTTTGAAGTTCCAATGATTCCTTATTATTATTATTTTATAAAAGATTAAGACTTTTTTTCAAAAGTTTTGAATATTGGTTCTAGGTGATGAGAGGATCTTACAATATTCTTATCTGGTACCTAATTTGTAAATAGTATGTATTATTTTACTTTTTAATTTATGTGTTTTAAATACCATAGTCAGTTTCAGTAGAGACAAAATAACAAAACCCTCATGACTGAGCTAAATATAATTATCTTAGTGGCCTCATTCCCAATATATCAGATGTTCTGGCTTCACTCTATAAAATTTGTAGTAAAGGAAAAATAAACTTAGTCAAAACCAGCTAAGTTTGATACTGATGGACCATGAAATACCAGTGCCTTATGAAGAGGAATAAAAGTGGCTTCTAAGTGAATGATTATATGTGAGAACTAGCCACACCTGTTTCCATTATCTTGGTAAATGGACTGTAGTGTCTTCTAAAGGTCATTTTTATATTGTAGAAAACCATGTGCTACTGATACATAGCACACAGTACAGCAGGAAGAAAAATTTCTGCCCGTGAGACAGTTGCTTCTTTTTCACAGTAAATTCAGTTCTGTACTCACACAGAAAAGATACAAAGGTTGTTGTCAGCCTACAACTCCTACAAAATCACAAAATCTTGTAGAAACTTCTTCAAACCAGCTACTATATTACCTTGGTAATTAAACTACCTACAATAAACACTCATGAAGCTACATTTGTGATGTTAGTGCAGCATCAGTAAATGTAATGGAATAAAGATCTATGAGTATCCTAGAGAGTACTCATCTCACTAGCATTTTAAAAGATGAATGAGCTTTGTGCATACATCCATCATGCTGCTTGGGAATAAACAATTTACACATATTATTCAGTTCAGTTTGCAAATTTTCTTATAGCCCAGAGGTCTTATAAGTAGCCTAAACTAGAAAAGTTTAACTATAGATTATAACAATCTCAAAGCTCTCTCTGAGTGCTTACCTCAGACACAGTGAAGATCTAAATGTGCTACAGAAGTTCTGGAATCATCAATTCTAACAAGACATTTGTAAAAGGGTTATATTATATAAAGCAGTGGTTCTCAGCCTTCCAAATGCTGTGACCCTTTAATACTGTTCTTCATTTTATGGTGACACACAACCATAAAATTATTTTTGTTGCTACATTATAATTGCAATTTTACTACTGTTATGAATCATAATGTAAATATCTGATATGCAGGTATCTGTTACATGACCCCTGTGCAAAAGTTGTATAGCTCCTAGAGGGTTGTGACACACAGGTTGAGAATTGCTCCTCTAGCGCTTCGATCACAGTTTAACACCAATGTGGGAGTTACACCTCAAAACTCACAGCCTCTATCTTGAAAAGGCAATACATTCTGTTTTACATGAATGTGCTTTGAGTCTTAAAAGAGTCTAAGCAAGCCATCTGCTTTATTCACAGTCTTAGTGACACAGTAAACATACACTTTTCCTCCTATTATAAATGGAAAATCGTACTATAACCAAGGCCAGAATCACCAGCAACTATGAAAAAAGAATCTTCCTAACATTTGACAACTGTTTTGTTTATGCAAACTCATTTACTGTTAAATGATAAGTGATATTAATGATGTCTTTCTCTCAGTGACCTATCAATATGAAGACACCACCATGGTGCACTGGGACACTGTCTTTTGAAATAATAAGTGAAACTAACATATGATAAATTTAATGGTGACAGACAATATGGAGGGAAAGGAGATAATGGAGGTCTAGTGCCTTCACTACAAGTTGAAATCAAACTATTGTTCGGTGTTCTGTATGTATTGGAAGAAAGCAGAATCTTTTGGCAGTTTGATAGTTGCATAATAGATGCCAGGGGCAATGATATTTGCTCCGATAAAAAGAGTACATCTGGAACAGGAACTGGAATGATCATCAGATTTTATGTATTGCTTCCCACTCCTACTATGCCTATCTTCGTATGCCAAACACAAACAACACACGTGCGCGCGCGCACACACATAGACACACACACACACACACACATACACATCAGAGTTGTGATCAGAATAGCTGTCCCCTGATTTTGGCCCTTTTCTTAGGAATGCAACATGGAATGTATAGATTAATTCCTTCTGGTTCTGGAAGAAGTGTCAGATTTAAATGCTAACAGTTATTTATCTTTAACCACTGAATTCACTATGCAAGTGACTCTTGTCTTAACCCCAGAGGTTGCCTGATAGAATGTGGGGACCTTTTGGCTTTTAAAAAAGAAGTAAACATTGAGCTTTAGTTCTAATTGTCCATGTGAATTATAGTAAACAGAAGTATTTGTATTTGTCTAGAGCGAGGTGCCTCTGACTTTAAAACTAGATTTCACAAAATCAAATGAAACAACTTAAATAACCTTACCAGTCTTCCAGTAGTGCTGCTGCTACTGGTTGTTTTTCCACATTGTCCAGTGTTTCCAAAAATGGCCAGACTCTTTCCCCATTTTATATTTACTGGTCTCACCAAAATACCTTACTTAAGCAGTCAGTCTATCACTCCAAACAATGCTTTGTTCAGTACCTTTGTGCCAAACATGTTCCATGGTTTTCACAATTATAATAGAGTATTCAACCACAGAACTACAGAATCAATGCAAGCCTGGTACAAACCCTGGACTCCTATACGTGGAGCTCTTTTTTTTCCTTCATATACAATTATGATCCAAATTAAATGAAGAAAAACTAAAACCAGTCTGAATAACTACCTTTAGCAAGGTACTTTGGTAAACCACTGAAGGAGCATGTTTCTAGCTACCTGTAATAAATATCAACAACTAATAAAGAATATCAGACAGTAACAAAAAACATCCCATTAAGAATTAAATGCATCATTTCCACCATACTTCCCTGAGGGTGAAACACAATGAATTAGTAAACAGAATCAAGAAGTGACTTTTGCTTCTGCTGCAACCTTGAATCAACATTGGAAGCTGAAGGAGAGTGTAGAATCAGCTCTGAAAAGTGGCTGATAAAAATCTTCACAGGGATACAACCTTATCAGCCAAGAAAATGGAAAGAAAAGTCTATAAATTGCTTTTTATCTTTCAAATATCAGTTGTCAGACATTGAGTTTGGAATCATATTTTACAATTGGGTTTCTAAAAACCAGAGCCATATCTGCTCCTCTGCCTTAGCTGTTTGCATTTTATTGTCCACTACTGTTCCACAAGGTTATTTTCTGTGAAATCATAAAAGTGAAAATATATCCATATAAATCTGGTGTAGAATCAGATCTATTATGGAAAGGATAATAGGTCAAAAATTTAATCAGAAGTAACCTCTATGTCAAGTTCAACTTTCAATTAAATTAAAAATGATTAGATATCAGTGGTACAAAGTTATCTGGAGGAATGAACAATATACTCCATTTTACAGAAAGGAGAAAAGGGCAAATATCAACTCAACACCTTACATACTGTAGAAGAAGTAAATAAAGATGTGTTCTAAACATTTTATATTGAATAATTTCTCATTAACTTGCACTGGGAATAGTTGCTAACATACAGAGTCATGAGTTTAAATGTGTCATTTTAATTGTAGATTGCAATATAACCTATCTGCAGTAAAAATATTTTCTCTTCTGTTTGAATGATATTTTTTCCAGACCAGTCTTTTTTGTAGCCTAAGATGGTCTCCAATTTGTTATCTTCCCAGACTTCCAACTCAGAATAGTAAGAACTGCATATAGTACTGCATGACCTAAGGTATGATATTATTTGTGTAAAACCTTATTATTTAATCATTATACATGATACTTATTTAAAGTGCAAAAGCTTTAAGGACAGATAGGATTAAGTTTCCCAGAGCAAATTTTCTAAGAAAAAGACCAGAAAATGTTCCTTTATTTTCAATGAGAGATTAATTTTAGTGTTTCTAAAATTATATTTATCTTTACAGAGTAAACACACACACACACACACACACACACAAGAATACATTGTGATTAATAATATTGATGAAGCACACAGTTTTAGATATACACATAACTATTAAATACACAGGTAAAAACATGCAAAATATGCATGTAATCAAGCAAATAATCCTATTAGAGCAAACAATAGATCATGATTCTATGACCTTAATAATCATAAAAATGAGCTCTTATTTTCATCCTGTGTCTTCTTTCCTTCTATTCATCTTTCTAAGTCAAATGATGAATATACTGGCAGGTATGAGATTAAAAAGATGAATTTTGTTTACTTTATTTTGTTTATCTATACAATCTTTCTTCTTTGTGGACCCAGAATTTGAATAAAATCCAAATCATTTGAAGGTTGTTTTTCTGTATCTTATATCACTGTGAAAATGGACTGCCTCGCCATGGGCCCACAAAAGCAAAGAAAAGGAAGAGAACAAGGGATAAAATTTTCACATTGTAGACTTAAAAAAAAAAACATATTGTTCCATAAATACTGGCTTCCTGGTGTTTTGTTACAATATTGAAAACTCTTAACAATTTATTTGTTTCTTTTGCCATATTTGTATTTCATTAAAAAAAATTGACATCCAGATATTTTATAATGACACATAAAATGGAAATTTTTTTAGGAAAACTAATGAAAATAATTGTTGTTTTATTTTTGTCTCTAAATAGATATTAGTCATTGAAGACTAGTTTTCATCATTGTCAGAGTGAGGATAGTACAGATATCTAAAATAGACCTTCTTTTCCACAATGTATAGCATCTTCAGCCATCACTTACAAGCAGGGAGTTCTTGAAAAAGAAAAGAGACAAACACAAACTTCTTCATGT
>JADRCH010000040.1:10667998-10737690 GCA_019843965.1 Rhynchomys soricoides | reverse complement strand
ATCCTGTTCAATTTTAACCCATCACCATTTCACCTGATTGAGCAAATATTGTCGATATCAAATTATGTAATAAATATTCAATCTAAGTATAGATGTAAACTTTTGGATCATAAAATGTAAGTGTACGGCAATCTGATCACAGAGATATGGCTAATATATTTTTGCTATGATTTGGAATGTTGAAATGAACAAGGCATGTTTTGCTTATGATATCCAAAACCCAAAATTGTATTCTAGATTTTGTTACATAAGAGATAAACTTGAAAAGATGAAAATCAGCTGTATTTCAAGTAAGGCATTAATCCTACCTCTAGATTACAAATTGAAAATGGTGTCAGTGAGCAGCCTCCTGGAAGAAAGTGATCTTAAATCCATGATAGTAAAAGTAAAAATTTTCTGTCTATCCATAAATTTATAGCAAAATCTCGTGAAAATAAACTAATGGAAGCAAAGCTAAACTACAGAACATTTTCTCCTCCTAAATCCTTGATGTAATGGTTTACCATTGATGAGGAGCATCATTCAAACTGATTCTATTTCAAGTTTTAGGAGACACTGGAAGTCATTATTTTTCTCTTTAAATCTAGGTATATGATTTGTCTTTGTCACTATTTTTTATTCCTATTAATAGATGAAATGTCTGTTCCCAACAGTGTACTGTCAATACATAAAAGAAAATACTTAAAAGCTATTGCTTATATCCCCCTTTGTTAGTTATCAATTAAATAACTATAATTTTAATATATTTTTCCAGTCTATCTGCAATAAATTATAGGATAGATTATATATAAGTATATTTTACATATACTTATATACACACATATATATTTATATAACATATCTATACATGTATGTAAATATAAAAATATACATAATATTAATTTGAGTAAATACACACATATGTTTATAGATATGCAACATTTTTTCTTCTGAAGAGGAAATTATTTTTCTCTTTATTTTAAACATATTTCTCTGTTAACTGATTGGGAATAAGTAGTGAAGATTCATCAGGTCCTCTTAGTGGGTGAAAGCAAAAGTTCATTACCTGTCTTCTAAAATCTGCAAATTTCTAAACTGATATGTAACCCACAATAATTGAATATTATCACATGACCCATGCTATAAAATTAGTATATCAAATGAGTAAAACTTTTGGAAAGCAAAAGTTTATAAATTTATTTGGCTACTCAAAGTTTGATTATCCATAATTCATGGTTTTTATGAGAACACAGACTGAAAGAACAGTGAGAAACCAATGTTAGCCCAACTTTTGTATGCAAACCTCCTGGCTTATTACAGCTCAATATGAGTAACGTAAATTTCTGTTTTTCTTGTTTATTACACTTTGAAGATTATAGTTTCAGAAAGTAGATATAGCTACTATTTTCATATGTCAGTGGTGGCAGCAAACATGGGAAAGAGGAATGTTCACAGCATTAAATGCCTTCATAAAGAAATTGAAGAGTTCCTATACTAAAAATATAAAGTACCCTGAAAGCTCTAGGTAAAAACAAACAAGGAAACATACCCAAGAGGAGGAACTAATCAAACTTAGGGCTGAAATCTATAAATTAGAAACAAAGAGAATAAATACAAAGAATCAACAAAATAAGTGACAGTTCTGAAAATCAACAAAAGAGACAAACTCTTAGCCACAGTAACTAAAATGCGGGGAAATAGGACCGAAATTAACAAAATCAGAAGTAAAAAAGGAGACATAAAACAAACCCTGAGGAAATTCAAAGAATCATTAGTTCTCACTCCAAAGCCTGTGCTTCACAAAAATTGGAAAAATATAAATGAAATGGATGATTTTCTATACAGATACTACTAACCAAAGTTAAATCTAGATCAGATAAACTATCTAAATAGTCCTATAACTACCAAGGAACTAGAAGCAGTCATTAAACGTCTCCCAACTTCTTCTTTCTGGTCTGAGCCAGTACCCTGAGCAGACCTTGAGCACTAGCTCTGCACCCAGTCCCACAACATACAGAGGAAGCTTGACTCCCAGAAGCTCTAACATGCTCAGGATCACAGGATCACAGGATATCAGGAGTTTGGTCACACCAGGATCTCAGGATCCCATAGGCAACTAGACTACCAGGAGCTTTGAAACACCCAGGATCTCAGGATCACAGGATACTAGAATCAAAGTATCACAAAGAGAGGTGGACTCTACGGATTTCTGACACAAACAGAATCACAGAAGGGACGGGTACCAGTCAGATACAGCTAGGGCAGGTAGCAATAGAGATAGCCAGATAGAGAAACAAGCATAAGAACAGAAGCAACAGAAACCAAGGTTATGTGGCATCATGAGAACACAGTTTTCCCACCATTGGAAGTCCAGGACACATCATCACAATGGAAAAAGCAAGATTCGGATCTAAAATCACCCTTCATGATGATGACAGAGGACTTTAAGAAGAACATTAATAACTCCCTTAAAAAACTATGGGATAACACATGTAAAAAGTTAGAAGCCCTTAAAAAGGAAACACAAAAACCCCTTAAGGAATTATAGGAAAACAAAACAAAACAGCTGAAGGAATTGAACAAAACCATCCGGGATCTAAAAATGGAAATAGAAACAATAAAAAAAGATCACAAAGGGAGACAGCGTTGGAGATCGAAAACCTAGGAAAAAGATCAGGAGTCGTAGATGCAAGCATCACTAACAGAATACAAGAGATAGAAGAGATAATTTCAGGTGCAGAAGATACCATAGAAAATATTGACACAACAGTCAAAGAAAATGCAAAATGCAAAAAGCTTCGAACACAAAACATCACAGAAATCCAGGATACAATAAAAAGACAAAACCTAAGGATAAAAGGTATAGAAGAGAGTGAAGATTCCAAACTTAAAGGGCCAGTAATTATCTTCAACAAAATTATAGAAGAAATTTTCCCTAACATAAAGAAAGAGATGTCTATGAACATACAAGAATCCTCCAGAACTCCAAATAGACTGGAAGAGAATAGAAACTACTCCTATCACATAATAATCAAAACAGCAAATACATTAAACAAAGAAAGAATATTAAAAGCAGTAAGGAGAAAAGGTCAAGTAACATATAAAGGCAGACCTATCAGTATTACACAAGACTTTTCACCAAAGACTATGAAAGCAAGGAGATCCTGGGCAGACGTCATACAAACTAATGTCAGCCCAGGCTACTATACCCAGCAAAACTCTCTGGTGGAGAAATGATATATTGCATGACAAAAGCAAAATTACAAAATATTTTCCCACAAATCCATCCCTACAAAGGATATTAGATGGAAAACACCAACATAAGGAGGGAAACTACACCCTAGAAAAAGCAAGAAAGTAATCTTCTTCTAAGAAACCCAAAATAAGATAGCCAGGAAAACATATTTCCTCCTCTAACAACAAAAGTAACAGGAAGCCAACAATCACTATTCCTTAATATTCCTTAACATCAATGGACTCAATTCCCCCAAAAAAAGACATAGACTAACAGACTGAATACACAAACAGGACCCAGCATCTTTCTGCATACTAAAAACACACCTCAGTAACATAGACAGACTCTACCTCAGACTAAAAAGCTCAAAAAAAATTCCAAGCCAATGGTTCCAAAAAACAAGCTAGAGTAGCCACTCTAATATCGAATAAAATTGACTTTCAACCAAAAGTTATTTAAAAAGATAAGGAAGGACCTTTCCTACTCAACAAAGTAGAAATAAACGAAGATGAATTCTCAGTTCTGTACATCTATCTCCAAATGCAAGGGCACCCACATTCATAAAAGAAACTTTACTAAAGCTCAAAACACAAATTACACCTCACACAATAATAGTATGAGACTTCAATACCCCACTCTCAGAAAAGGACAGATCATGGAAACATAAACTAAACCAAGACAGTGAAACTAAAAGAAGTTATGGAAATTATGGATATAACAGATATCTATAGAACATTTCTTCCTAAAACAAAAGAATTTACCTCCTTCTCAACACCTCATGGTACTTTCTCCAAAACTGACCATATAACTGGTCACAAAACAGGCTTCAACAGATACAAGAAGACTGAAATAATCCCATGCATCCTACCTGATCACCATAGACTAAGGCTGGTTATCAATACCAAAAGAAACAACCGAAAGCCCACATATACATGGAGGCTGAACAATGCTCTACTCAATGATAACTTGGTCAAGGAAGAACTACAGAAAGAAGTTAAACATGTTTTAGAACTTAATGAAAATGAAGGCACATCATTACAAAACTTATGGGACACAATGAAAGAAATACTAAGAGAAAAATTCATAGCTCTCAGTGCCTTCAAAAAGCAACTGGAGAGAGCATACACTAGCAGCTTGACAGCATACCTGAAAGCTCTAGAACAAAATGAAGCAAATACACCCAAGAGGAGTAGTCTGTGGGAAATAATCAAACTAATGGATGAAATCAACCAAATAGAAACAAAAAGAACTATACAAGGAATCAACAAAACCAGGAGCTGATTCTTTGAGAAAATCAACAGCATAGATAAATCCTTAACCAGACTAACCAGAGGGCACAGAGACAGTATCCAAATTAACAATATCAGAAAGGAAAAGGGAGATAAAATGAAAGAAACTGAAGAAATTCAATAAAATCATCACATCCTAGTAAAAAAGCCTATACTCAACAAAATTGGAAAATCTGGATGAAGTAAACAATATTCTAGACAGATGCCAGGTGCCAAAGTTAAATCAGGATACGATAAATCATCTAAACTTTCCCATAACCCCTAAGGAAATAGAAGCAGTCATTAAAAGTCTCCCAACCAAACCCAGCCCAGGCTCAGAGTGCTTTAGTGGAGAATTCTATCAAACCTTCAACGAAGACCTAATATCAATACCTTTGAAACTATTCCATAAAATAGAAACAGAGGAACAAAGCCCAATCTGTTCTACGAAGCCACAATTATGGTTATATGTAAACCACACAAAGACCAAACAAAGAAAGAAAAGTTCAGAAAAATTTCCCTGATGAACATCGATGCAAAAATATTCAATAAAATTCTCACAAACCGAATCCAGGAACACACAAAATTAACATTCACAAAGATCAAGTAGGCTTCATCCCAGGGATGCAGGAATGGTTCAATATAGAGAAATTCAACAACATAATCCACTACATAATCAAACTCAAAGAAAAAATGCACATGAACATTTCATTAAATGCTGAAAAAGCATTTGACAAAATTCAATATTCATTCAGTGAAAAATCTTGGAAAGATCAGAAATTCAAGGCCCATAACTAAGCATAGTAAAAGCAATAAACAGCTAACCAGTAGCCAACATCAAACTAAATGGAACAAAATGTAAAGTAATCCCACTAAAATCAGGGACTAGACAAGGCTACCCAGTCTCTACCTATCTATTCAATATAGTACTTAAATTTCTAGCTAGAAAAATTAGACAACAAAAGGAGGTCAAAGGGATACAAATTGGAAAGGAAGAATTCAAAATATCACTATTTACAGATGATATGATTTATCATCATATATACTGAAATTACCCCAAAATTCTACCAGAGAACTTCTAAAGCTGATAAACACCTTTATCAAAGTGGCTGAAAATAAAATTAGCTCAAACAAATCAATAGCCTTCCTCTACTCAAAGGATAAACATGCTGAGAAAGAAATTAGGGAAATGACATCCTTTAAAATAGTCACTAATAATATTACATACCTTGGGGTGCCTCTAAACAAGCAAGTAAAAGGTTTATATGACAAGAATTTCAAATCTCTGAAGAAAGAAATCGAAGAAGATCAGAGAAGATGAAAAGATCTCCTATACTCATGGATTGGCAGCATTAATATAGTAAAAATTGTCATCTTGCCAAAAGCAATCTACAGATTCAATGTACTCCCAATCAAATTTCAAACTCAATTCTAACTTCACAGAGTTAGAAGGAGCAATTTGAAAATTCATTTGGGATAAAAAAACGAACCCAGGATAGAAAAAATATTCTCAACAATAAAAGAATGTCTGGGGGAAATACCATCTCTGACCTAGAGCCATATTATAGATCAATAGTGATAAAAAGAGTATGGTATTGGTACAGAGATAGGTAGTAAGATCAAAGGAATAGAACTGAAGATGCAGTAATGAACCCACACACCTGTGGACATTTGATATTTGACAAAGGGGCTAAAACCATCCATGGGGAAAAAAACAGTACTTTTAAAACATGGTGTTTGTTCACCTGGAAGTCAGCATGTAGAAGCGTGCAAATCAATCCATTCTTATCTCTGTGTACAAAGCTCAAGTCCAAGTGGATTAAGGACCTCCACATAAAACCAGATACACTGAAACTAATAGAAGAGAAAGTGGGGAAGAGTCTCAAACACATGGGCACAGGGGAAATTTTCCTGAACAAAACACCAATGGCCTATGCTCTAAGATAATATACAAACTGGAACTCATAAAATTGCAAAGCTTCTGTAATGCAAGGGATACTGTCAATAGGAAAAAATGACAACCAACTGATTGGAAAAAGATCTTTACCCATCCTACATCCCATAGATGGCTCATATCCAATAAATACAAAGAACTCAAGGAATTAGATTCCTCCAGAGAATCAAATAACCCTATTAAAACTGGAGTACAAAACTAAAAAAAAAAAGAATTTTCAACTGAGGAATATCAAATGGTCTAGAAGTACCTAAAGAAATGTTCAACATCCTTAATCATCAAGGAAATACAAATCAAAACAACCTTGACATTCTACCTCATACCAGAATGTCTAAGATAAAAAACTCAGGTGGCAGCAGATGCTGGTGAGGATGTGAAGAAAGAGAAACACTCCTCCACTGTTGGTGGGACTGCAAGCTGGTACAAGCACTCTGGAAATCAGTATGGCAGTTCCTCAGAAAATTGGATATAGTATTACCTGAGCACACAGTTACTCCACTCCCAGGCATATACCCCAAAGATTCTCCTACATATAACAAAGATACATTCTCTGTTGTGTTCACAGCCGCCTTATATATAACAGCCAGAAGTTGGAAAGAACCCAGTTGTCCTTCAACAGAGGAATGGATACAGAAAATGGGGTATATTTACACAATGGATTACTACTCAGTTTTTAAAAACAATTAACTCATGAAATTGTTAGACAAATGGATGGAACTAGAAAATTTCATCCTGAGTGAGGCAACCCAGTCACAAAAGAACACACATGGTATACACTCACTGAAAAGTGCATATTATCCTAAAAGCTTGAAATATCCATGATACAATTCACAGACCACATGAAGATCAAGAAGTAGGGAGACCAAAGATGGTTTGATTAGGTCCTTCTTAGAAGGGGGAACAAAATAGTCATGGGAGCAAATACAGAGAAAAAGTATAGAGCAGAAACTCAAGGAAAGGCCATCCAGAGACTGCCCCACCTGAGCATCCATCTTATATACAATCACTGAACCCAGACACTATTGTGGATGCCAAGAAGTGCTTGCTGAAAGGAACTTGATATAGCTGTCTCCTGAGATGCTTCCACCAGAGCCTGAAAAATACAGAGGAGGATACTCACAGCCAACCACTAGACTGAACCTAGGGTCCTCATAGAAGGAGTTAGAAAAAGGACTGAAGGAGCTGAAGGGGTTTGCAACTCCACAGGAAGAACAATAACAACCAACCAGACCCCCCCCGCACCCCCCCGAGAGCTCCCAGGGACATATGTAGTAGAGGATGGCCTTGTCAGGCATCAATGGGAGGAGAGGCCCTTGGTCCTGTGAATGCTTGATGGATGTCCCAGTGTAGGGAAATTCTAGGGTGGGAAGGCAGTTTTGGGTAGGTGGGGGAACACCTTCATAGAAGCAGGGGAAGTGGGAAGGGGATAGGTGGTTTCTGGGGGTGGGGGACTCTGAAGAGGATAACATTTGAAATGTTAATAGAGAAAATATCAAATAAAAATAAATAAATTGGGTCTGGACAACCTATGGTTAATTGTGTTTTGCATTTGACCAGCTGTGGATGTCTGTAGCAATATCCCTCTGCCACAAAAGAAGCTTATTTGATAAGGAGTGAGAGAAACACTTATGTATGGCCTTAAGAAAAAGTGGTTAGAATGCTATTGGATAAACTGGTTTAAGAAACTGGCTGCATCGGGAGGCAGAGGCAGGTGGATTTCTGAGTTCGAGGCCAGCCTGGTCTACAGAGTGAGTTCCAAGAGAGCCAGGGCTACACAGAGAAACCCTGTCTCTAAAAAAAAACAAACAAACAAACAAACAAACAAACAAAAAAGAAACTGGCTACAATAGGTTCTCCTCTATGCTCCATTGCCTCACCAGACAGCTGACAAAATTTACAGTGTTGGGCATAAATTCCATTCTTACAATCAGGCCTACCTCCATTTAGGTGACTATTGGTTACCCCTTGGACATAAGTATCACTATTTCACCTTGAAGAATCTTGTCATTCTGGTCATTTTTTGGTTCATAAACTACTAGTTGTTTTTTGCCATTGGAAGCTTGCATGGCTCCTTACAAAACTAGGAATGCTAGTCATTAGTGAGTAGGATTCTTGTTCACATATAGACTGATTCCTTGAAATCTTGTGTCTGAAGTATTTGGTGGTGTCTTCAGCAATAGGATCTTACTTTCTTTTTCTGGAAAGCAAAAATGGTAATGTCAATAGCGTATATTGACTTGAGGTCTTTTGGTCTCCCTTAAACAATTCAAAGGGATTTCCTTTGCCTCACACTGGGGGTTTGTTAAGTGGTATATTGTTTGTGGCAAGGAGCATAGTCACTTAACTGGCATAATTAGCTATATACATATAAAAATGTATAATATTTATTTATATGTTAATTTAAGTAGCCATAATGTAATTCCTATGGCTACTACAAACATCTTGTGATGGTTTGTATATGTTTGGCTTAGGGAGTGGCACTATTAGAAGGTACAGCCCTATTGGAGTAGATTTGGTCCTTTTGGAGTAGGCTTGCACTGTGAATGTGGGCTTTAAGACCCTTATCTTAGCTGCCTGGAAGTCATTCTGCTAGCAACCTTCAGATGAAGTTGTAGAACTCTCAGCTCCTCTTGAACCATGCCTGCCTGGATGTTGCAATGTTCCCTCCTTGATGATTATGGGTTGTTCTTATAACAACAACAACAAAAGTCTCCCATCCAATAAAATCATAAGGCCAGATGGTTTTAGGGCAGAATTCTATCAGATGTTCTAAGGAAAGCTAATACTGATGTTACTCAAACTATTCCATAAAGCAGAAATCAAAGGAACATTGTCAATCTTGAATCAAACTCAGAGTGTTCCTGAATTGTCTTAGAAAGAGAAAAAACATTGCAAAAGAACATTAAATGATGATGGAGACAAATAATTCAAGTATGTAATTCTAGTAAAATAGATATCTTAGAATCCAATCTCCCATAAAAGTAACTGTGTCCTTAAAGTGACATGAAACCTGGATTTTTAAATTGATGACTAAATGACATACCTTTTATATAAAAATGTGAAATTTTGTATTAGTTTTTGTATACAAGAAACATCTGCTGACTGTAGAATATTATAAGCTAAACTCCTGGAGAGAGAGCACAGAGTTTGTTTAAAAATGCAATGATAGATTTAAGAAATAGGTAAATGGTATCTAGGGAAAAAACATCAATTAGTAGTCTAGAGAGTGAAAATTGCCAGTAGCTATGAGAGAACTTGTGAGTTCTTACCCTTCAATTGTGGAAAAGAAGATGTAAAGATAAGTCTTATAAGTTAACCCCCAAACCACTTGGAATGAATAAGCTGTTACACTTATTATACTTGATCCAAAAAAAAAAAATCCTCACTATTAAAAAAAAAAAATCCTCCTCCCTTTAGCTGCATGATATGTGTGCTAATTAATAATCAAAGTGCAGCCTGGAGGAACATCTGTAGAGTAATTTGTTAAAGTAAAATCAGAATTTGAAATGTGCTGTCAGCTCTAATTGAGTTATGACAAAATCCCCAGGAAGAATTTTTTTTTTAAAAAAATAACAGTTCAAATTTAAAAGAAATCTTTTGACAAGAAAATAAAACTGAATGAAGAACAGTTTCAAGCTTGTTTCTCATACTGCAGTTTTAAAGATATTGTAATAAGTAGAAAATTATGTTATGTTTTATGGTTTTCTTTTTATTTCTGTAAGAAAAGTCATCCAGGAATTACAGGGACAATGGCACAGCACCCACTTAGAGCCAATAATAGTAGATAATGATCTGTGATATCAGTAGTCATCCCTCTATGCCTTTCACCAAAAGACAAGATAGGTTGGGACAATTACTGGCACAGAACCTTATCTATGATGTTATAGGCAATTATATTTAGACATAAAATTCAACTGTGTCTAATATTTTGCATTTTGAGTTCAAGAGAATCCTGAGTAATATAATAAGTTATAAAATAAGACAAAGCATGTGCATTATTTTGACCATGATTATATTTATTTGTGAGAAAGCATTTTAAAATACAGAGATTCTCCAATAATGAAAAAAATGTACATTCAATTGTTAGACTGGTAGAGTAGTTTATGGTTGTTGGTCTTTACACTAAAAGCAAAGTGTAAAGACAGAAATTATTCAACTCCAAGAATAATTTGCAAATAATGGGTAAGACATTTATCATAAAAGTAGAGATAAGGAAATCAAAGAATTAATTGCTTAACCCACTGTGTCCTGTTTATTAGAAAAAATGAGGCTAAACATTTTTGAACTTCCTTTCTGGAAAAAAAAAAAAAAGATTTGTTTACTTTTAGCTTAGGAATAAAAGATATTTTGTGACTCTAGCTGCCCTCCAACATGTAACCTTCCTGAGTCAGCTGCTGCTGATTTGATAACAACTATTAGCCACCATATTGGACTTAGTTTTGAGAATTTCTTGGAATCAAATCTTAGCAAGTTCACATTGGTATTCCTTTGGATTAAATATAGGTATATGTGATACTATTTTTAGAGGAATCAATTCTTTCTTCCTTTCTGAGAGGTGAGGGTCTGCATTCCCCTCTGTGGTCATGTGGAGATCAAGAATCCCCTGATGCAGTCTGTTCTCAACTTCTGTCTTCATGTTCAGCCCAGAGACTGAGTTTAGGCCATATGGCTTTCGTTGTACAACAGCAAATGCATTTACACATTAAACCACCTCTGCAGGCCCAATTAGCATCTTCTAAAATACGCTTAACCCCCTTGATATTATGGTAATTGTGAATCTTGAATTTAGCTGTAGACCATGATGTGTCTTAACTCCTGTCTTTCATTTTTCTTTGCAATCCATTCCTGGACTGAAGCAAGAAAGACCTGTGTCGTGACAAAAGAGTGTTGCAAAAAACAATAGTATGAAATACTGTGACTGAAATATTGAAAGTCATCCTCTTTCAATTCTAAGGTATCTTTCCTTTACTCTGAGTAGCACTGTGAGGATATTGAAACATTACTTTGGAGAAGTTGACACCATATGTCTAGTTTACCAAATTGTTTGAATAAATTTTAATTAATGTTACATTAAGTATTAAAGTTGACAATTTTAGACAAGCCATGGAAGATCTAAGTTATCTTCTCCCTTTACCAATTGAGTCTAAATTAAATTAATGAACTGCATCCCAAGTAACCAGTGGTGATTGTGTTACATCCAGATCAGAGCCCAGTAGCTGATTCAACAGTCACTAATCACTTCACACTGACAGGACCAGAATATAACAAGAACACTGGAGGCACTCCACTGTAGCCTTTTCACTAAATTAAACTTTGTGGATTTTAGGTAAATGCTAACCGGATTCATGTATTGAACTCTCTTAACTGTTACCTTTGGAGAAATGTGAATATACTTTATTCAGAGGCAGAGCAATGTGCTGCATGAGCAGGTGGTAAATTCTGGAGGGGATGAAAATATGCTTAACTCAGAAACTATCTTACTTATTAAAATTCTCCTTCACTGACATTTATTGTAATTTCCATCAGAATAACTGCAGAGCTGACAAGTTTTAAATGGCATGATTCCACTGGAAGAAGGTTTGAAATTTTGAATAGAAAATTAAAATATTGCCAGTTTCACCGGGAGTTTTCGTGTTTAACTTCAAAGCCTTATTCATTTAATCAAGATGATTCTCACTTGTAAGGGAAGAGAGCTGCTTCTGATGGTGTGCTAATTATGATTATGTGCTTTTCCACAAAAGGATTTCAGGCAGGGTAGTAAAACAGTCCATTCAATATGGGGAACAGTCCATGTGTTGCATTTTTCTTGGCCTGCTCAGAAGAAGAAACAATTCTCTAGAAAATATTAATAAATCTATCAGCATTCCTGTTTCGCCACAATGGTATACCAGAACGGGTTCTATTTACATTGGTTTTAGTGTCCTTTAGTCCTGTTCATGTTGTCAAATAAGAAAAGCTGAAAGTTTCTAATACTTTGAAATCTACCTGATTAAGCCTTCCTGATGTAAGACTGAACTCTAAAAGGAACAATTATTTGCATACCATCTTTCTCTGCCTTCTTCTGACTCCAAGATGCCCTTATGCCCAGCTCATTGGCATTTTCTATAGTAACAATTTATTATCCATTTTAATTTATAATCTTTTATAGACATAATAAAAATAGTTTAAACCAGTTTGATACATTTTTATGTAACATTATGTTAATGAGAAAGATGTGGGGAAGGGAGAGAGAGAGAGAGAGAAAGAAAGAGAGAGAGAGAAGAAAATGTGGTTGGGTATGAGAGGGAGGAGAGGAAAAGGAAAGAGGAGAACTACTCCATCCACATGACTCAGAAATTGAATTTATTTCAAATGTTTTATTCAATTTGTGCATTTAACCTGGGTAAATGTACATATAAAATGTGCTTGTTGTATACTATGATATATCCCCACATGCCAATTAGACTGGTTACTATCTAAAATATCCAAAATAGCAAGGTCTGGAAATGACTAAAGGTCCAGCATGGATTGAAGGGAATTCAAGAGCACTCTTACTGTGCATATAATTAAAGGCATTACAGAAACTGTAATTATTGTTAAAATTTTTCAATTGGACGTCCATATGATCCCTCAATTTTAATCCTGTGTTTAAGCACCAGTACTGTGTTCATTATGGTGAAGAAACACAGAAATCTCAATTTATTACCAGCACTACTCACAAGATCTAAGGGAGGGAAGCAACCTGGATAATTACAGTATAGTACATATTGTAATACCTCTCATTTATGTGACAGGCTATACCCTAAGGTTTATAATAGCAAAGATGGAATTGAAAATCATGCTGTTAAATGAAAAAATAGGTATAGAAAGAATCACATAGTGATTCCCATACACAGATTTTCCAAACAAATTGTTGTCATAGACAATGAGAAATAAATGTTAATGATCAGATAACAGAGAAAATAGGAGAAATTTAGTTGATAACTACTGAGACTCACTTAGATTAGCACTGAGAAGTTCCCTTTTCCTTTTTCTTTATTCTTCTCTCTATAATACATCCCTCCTGCAGCTTCCACCCCATCCATTCCACCCATTCTCCCCACACTGCTCCTCCATTTCTCTTCATAAAAGATGTAACTAGAGTAGGCACAAACCTTCCTAAAAGCTAAACAAAGCAACCCAGAAGGAGGGAATGGGTCCCACAGGCAAAAGTATCAGAGACAACCCCACAACCTGTATTAGGAGTCCAATAAAATCCTCAAGGTAAACAACCACAGCATGTATGCAGAGGTCCTAGGCAGAATCACTCAGGTTCCATGGATGTGACTTAAGTCTCTGTGAGCCCCTATGAGCCCTCCTTAATTGATTATGTAGGCTATGTTCTCTTGTTGTCCATGACACCTCTGGCTCCTACAGTCCTTAATTCTTCTCTTCAGCAGAATTCCTGAATTCTATCTAAAATTTGCATGTGATTTTCTGCATCTGCTTCCATCAGCTGCTGAAATAAACCTCTCTGCTAACTATTATGTTAGGTACCAACTTATGAGTATAGCAAAATATCATTTATAGCATTAGGAATAATCCTATTGCTTTTTAAAATTGTGTTTGATTCTAGACTAGGTCTCTAAGCATACAGCTTATGGATTCTGGTAATCCAGGCAGTTTCAAGTATAGGCACCCTCTTGTGACTTGGGTCTCAAGTTATCAGAGAGAGGTCTAATATCCAAAATATACAAAGAACACAAGAAAAATAAATTAAAATGTGGTACAATTTAAACAAATTTAACAAAGAGTTCTCATTAAAGGAATATAAACTGAATGAGAAATACATAAAGAAATGTTTACCATCTTCAGGGAAATGCGAATCAAAACTACTTTCAAATTCCATCCTATACCTCTCAGAATGGCTAAGATCAATAACTCAAATGATAGCTCATTCTGGAAAGGACGTGAAGCAAGAGGAACACTCCTTGACTGCTGGTGGGAGTGAAAATCTATATAGGAACCATGAAAATCAGTATGCCAGTTCGTTAGAAAATTGAGAACCCATCTACCTCAGTATCTAACTATACTACTGGTGGACCTATACCCAAAAGATAGGCTACCATAAGGACCTTTACTTAACAATTCTGATAGTGGCTTTATTCATAATAGATATCTGTCAGCCAAAGAACAGATAAAATATGATATATTTGTACAATATTGCTACACAGTAAAAATTTCAAGTGTTAAGAAAAAATGGCATCATGAAATTTGCAGGCAAATGCATAGAACTGGGAAAAATGATCTTCTGCAAGAAACCCATATCCAGTAATTAAAACATATGTACTCACTTGTAAGTTTATATTACTTGTTAAGAAAAGGATAAACACAAAACAATCCAACGAACCCAGAGAATTCAGATGAGGACACACAAATCTTCTTAGGAATGGAAAATAGAACTGTGGGTGAATTGGGGGTGGGTGGTGTTGGAAACAGAAGAGATTAGGTAGGGGAGTGAGCGATGGAGAAAGAATAAGAGGAGAGATGACAGGAATAAGGCAGGCATTTAAGGCGTGATGTGGAATCCTAGTGAAATTGAAACTTCCTGGAACCTATGAGAGTGAACCTATTGAGGACTCCTAGTGAAGAATGATATGAAGCCTCAACCAGCTGTCCTGTGTAACTAGGCTAGACTCCCAGTGGTGGGACTAGGACACCATTCCAGCCACAAAACCTACACACAGCCTGTCCTGCCTGCAAGAATGACTGAGGCTTTTACGAGTGGCCAACAAAGAAATTTTCTTTAATTTTATTTGTGTGTGTGTGTGTGTGTGCATATGTGTGTGTATGTGTGTGTGTAGGTGTGCATGTGTGTGTGTGCATGTGTGTGTGTGTTTGTGAAGTTTGAACATGATTGTACATGTGTATACAAAGAAAGGAAGTTGACTCTCTCAGAGCTCTAGTAACAGGCATTGTGATTCTCTAGATAAGAGTAATGTGAACTAAAATCATGTCCTCGCACAGCAAACATTTTTAGCCTGTGTTCCGTCTCTCTGGAAAGTGAATAAGAGGTTTCTGTTGTGCTATTTCAATGGCAACAATCTATGACAACACTGTAGAGTGAATATCTAAAACATAAGTGGGTGAATTTGAAAACATTTTACTATAAATTAATAAGAAATGTTTGAGCAAATAGACACATTTGACCTAATTTGAACATCAGAAATTGTTATTGACTTTTTCCTGTGATCCTGGAACATAGGACACTGAGGTACTATGATTATTATGAACTTGAGGCTAGCCTAAGCTATAAAGTAGCTTCACAGACAAACTTGAGTGAGATTGTGTTTTAAGAGTATTTTTTTTTAAATTATACAATATTCACAAACAACAAAACATGAAATGTTATACCAGTAATAAATATAACTACTGCATTTAAAAATGATTCAAATAGTATATAAATTCAATAAGTTGTTTGACCTAGGAAAATTACAGTACTGAAAACATATAACCATTTCAGCAACCAATGATTCCATGGGATAATTTTGTAAGATTTTTATGTGAAAAAAAAAATGTAGCTTTCTACTGAGATAACTTATTCCCCAAATGAGAAAATATGTTATAATCTGATCTCATCAGATTCAGATTTTGAAGTTATTTGATCTTGAAGATTGGTTTGGTCAACATAATTCCTGATAGTAGATGCTGTGTTTGTAAGTATTTGTGTTCTAGTTTCCTATACTGTACCACCAAAACTCAAGGCTATGCCCTTTATCTCTTTCGTCGGGATTTAGGATGAATAATTGAAATGAAATAATTGAAATTTTTTTTATCCAATAGATTTATAATTTTTTCTTCTTCAGTTTTTGTACAACAGATCACTTTCCCAGTATTTCAAAAGATAGAATAATCAATTCCTAATACCCAGAAGTTTTATGGAGTTAAAAAAACTGCTAACTTCAAGTATAGATATTATTGATCATCATCAAATTAAAAATTTTAATATATTTAATGTATTTATAAATTTTCAACTATTACTGATGCTAGCATTTGGTGAATTAGTGATGGTAGTATTTATTATTATTAAATTATGTACTTGGTATAATTTTAATTTTTATCTAATATTTGCTTTAGGCTATAGTATCTCTTCAAGCAAAGTTATTCTATCGATTTAGGGCCTTCTTTCCCATGACACCTTCATAGACCTTCATTGTTTTTGAGTACCTTGGTACTTTCAAAGGGTAGTATACATACTTTGAAGAATGACTTGAAGGATGTTCAGTTAAGACTTAGACATTTGTTACAGTGCTATATCTCATTGATAAGATCACTATGCAACCTCAGTTATTGCTCAAGTAATTTATTATTTCTCTCTCTTTCTGTGTGTGTGTGTGTGTGTGTGTGTGTGTGTGTTTGTGTGTGTGTAGTACTGTAAGAGTACTGGTGTTGGATCTGGTGTAGATGGTATTATAGATGGTTGTTAACTCTATGAAATGAATTGAACACTGGTTTTCTGCAAAGAGATTAATGACTTCCATCCATTTAGCCCCATATATCCCATGCTTATGAAATGAGAGTTTATCTGGAATTCTATAATCATACTTTTGATCCATACATATGTGATTCATACTGTCATAATATTGTATCAATGTTAATCAATAGTGTTTTATTTTTATGTTCCCTCCTCTTTCTCCTTCCTCCCTTTCTTTGTCTCTTCATTTTGGAACCCTTCCCTCTAGCTCAAGGTTTGTTTGTTTTTCCCTCTTCCCTAAACTTGTTTCACCTGCTGTTCAGCCAGCTAGACCTTATGTCACATTGCCAAAACATGGTCTGAGTTTTGTTGTTTCTCTTTGGAACATTTTCTAATATTGTATTTTTTGTAGTGTATGTTTATTTTGTTTTGTTTGCACCAGTCTTCTGCTTACCTCTTTATCTATGGAGTCTTGGTTTTCTTATAGCAGTGAAAGATAAAAATACAGCACATCTGTAGTGTGGTAAATAAATGTGAAACATAGATTAATTGTGGATTAGTAAACAGTATTCACATTTGTACCCCAATAGTAGAGAATGCACATACTATTTCTTTAAGGTTTTCTACATGTAAACATCTACATCAGTACAGATAAATATGACTTTACTCTTTATTCTGTCCATTAAAATTTCACTATTATTCCCAAAGGCTCATGCAATTAATCAATTATTTCTTTCATGTTTTATTTGATTATTCCAACTAGTTTCAGAATTGTTTAATATAAGCTTCATAACATATAAAACGTTATCAGTCATGATACCAAGCTTATGAAGATTTTTTTGTGTCTTGCCTACAGAGTAATTTCACTCCTCTCTAGATTTATTTATTTCACCATAAATTTATTTATGTCACCATTTATTTATGTTCACATTATATATGATATATGATATATGGTTGATATCTGATATGTGATATGTGATATGTGATTAATATATAGTATATAATATATAATATGTAATATGTAACATATAACATGTAACACAACATATAACATACAACATATAACATAGATTATATTTATACAATATATAATATATGATATATAGTATATAGTATTTAATAGATAGATGGATAGATGATAGATAAATAGATAGATAGATAGATAGATAGATAGATAGAATTAGAGATATTTGAATTTTAAAATAAGTTTCTATCTTATAGTTCTTATCCTAATGCAACATAGACTATCTTCACATGCTTAAACATTCTTGTCCTTTAATTCAACAAGACTGGCACAACTCCTTATACTAACATCTTTGAGAAACTCATGTCTTTTATGATTGTTATAGAATAGTTGGAAACACAGTACACATTATTTTCAGACTATACGTTTTAAATATAATTCACTTCTATGTGGCTTGCTAGCTCTTTTTTTTTAAAAAATTATCTTTAATCTTGTTTTACATCCTAGTCATTATCCACCTCTTGACCTGCCCTCTGACAGTTCCTCATCCCATTTCTCCTCCCCTGTCTCCAAGAGGATGCCCCCATTCCCCTTCCCCACCAGGCAATGTAGACAACTGACCTGTCAGGCATGTTAAAAATCTTCTTCCAGATTCATCCTGTTTTTCCAGTAAGCTGATATGGTTTGTGTCATCTGTTTTTATATTAATATTTCACCTAGCAATGCATTCTTCATGTGTGAACATATGAGAGAACAGGAAGATTAAATTGAGAATGTGTTTTTATTTCTTTGTCCAAAAGCTTTCTTCTTCTCCTTTTCCTCCTCCTCCTCCCTCCTTTTCCTTCTCCTTCTCCTTTCCCCTTTTCCTCTTTCTTTTCTTCACTGTTCTCCTCCTGCTTATTCTTTTTCCTATCACAAATTTCTCTCTGTCCAGAAAATAGAATGTGTTATTCCATGTTGGAATGGGGATGGTGAGAAAATAAACATCTTTTAAAAAGAAGAAGACAGATGAAATATGGATTCTGAATCTTTTTCCAACACATATGTGGAAAGATGTAGAATTTTTTTCAAATAAGTGTTAAAATTTTATTTTCAGATTCATGTAATTGAAGTGGAAAACCAGTATATACCAATTTTATAACATAAGAAGAAATTCAGAAGTCCGCAGTAAATGTTAGAGGAATTTTAACCCAGTAATATGGCTGCTATGGCAAGGGTTCACATCCAAACACCTAGGTCTCTGTAATCCCATTTGGAATAAGACACAGTCTTAGTACATACCTTTAAGATAAAACTAGTATGCAGAAGGAATCATCCAAGTTTGAAAGTGACATTTACTTGAGCAGAAGACTATATGATCAATCAGAGAAAGATTTGAAAGAATGATTCAAGATAGGAGATGTTCCCAAACTTCACTAGAATAGCAAAAGAAAGAAGCATAGGGAGAATGTCAGTTACATCACCAGAATCAGCATGGTGAGTGCAGTACAGTGGAGTTGCATTCCTTTGTGAGTTCATGCATGTGTAGTTCAGCAGAGGCAGTTGAAGACAGATTATAAGAAAGAGCCAGAGACTAGAAAAAGATAGCCAGATTTAGTTTGAGGACAAAAAGATCAATTCAGTGAGTATCTGAGAAAAGCCAGACTGAACCAACCAGCTTGGACTGGAATTTGAGCCAGAACAGCTAAGTTGAACGACAACAAAAATCAAAACCAAATCCAAAATCAAAAACAAAAACAAACACAAACAAACAAAAATAAGAAAATCTGACAAAATTTTATCTCAATGAGACTCAAGTTCTAGTCCTTAAAGAAGGCAGAGACACTGCTGAGTAGGCAAAGTTGCCTCCCCTGTGCTAGTTTGAAATCCTAAACTATGGCTTCTTCCTTGCACAGTTCTTTTCCTTCTTTCTCTGTTTCCTTTTGTAAACATAGTAACATTTTGCGGGCAAATCAGATTTAGATTAAAATTTTTTCCTTGCCTTTTGCCATTCAATGATCCTTCTAGAAGCTCCCAGATTTAATCTTGATTTCCATACTGCTTTCATTCCATGCCTAAGATGAGGATTCTTTCCCATTTAGATTTAATGCTTTATTGATGATATTGAATCAATACCAACTAATATTCACATATACAGCTCCATCTATGCCTGGTTTATATGACTTTTCTCGACTTGTACAATCTTTGATATAGCCACTTCACCTACCCCTGACAATGAATGGTAGCTCATCTCTAAAGAGAAAAAGAAACAAAATAAATCATGCTTATTACTGTCCCAATCAAACAAAAAAAAAACAAAGAACAAAAAAAAAAAAAACACAGAGAGAGAAAAAGAGATAAAAGGATACTATTTGATTGATGTGATGCATGATGCTCTTCTTACTCAATGAACACGTATGTTATCTTCTTCATGCTCTCAATGTATAAAACCAAAATCAGAGCTCTACTTTTTTTAGATGTTGCTTCTACTTAAACTAGATTGTCTTTGCTTCAGTCCTATTCTTTGCCCAGAATGAGAAGACCATGTAAGATTATAATAGGAACACTGGGAGAGTTTTATTATTATAAGAAACAGCAATGAGCATTTACTTTCTGATTATCTGAGGAGTAGATTGCATTATGTTTTGTTTGATACTGATTTTTTCTTATTCTTCCCAGCAGGCTAAATCTTGTTGCAGTCTCAGCTAGTTATCTTGTCTGTTTGCTGTTATTGGTATTTTCATTCTTGAATTTTTATTCCACTGTCTGTCTTTCAGCTGAATAGTTTTCATCTTTGTTTCAATTCCTTCTTCTACACCCAGACTATTCCCTCTGGTTCCTTTCTGAAAAAAAATTAATTATTATACCTATGCGTCCATTGCAATTTAGAAATAGATCACCATCTTCTCACTCCCCCTTGTTACTCCAAATTACATAGACATAAATTTTTGCTTCAAAATATTTTATGGCAAGTTTCATCTATTACTCAATGATTGTTACATATGTTTAATAAAAACAGGAAAAGCATATTAATAGTAGTAATCTTTCCTAAAATCAATCCCATTATGACCTTGCCTAATAAGGGTGAATCTGTCACAGATTATATAATAATCTGAAGCAGGCTATCTCAAGACGATCACCTGCTAGTTATTAGCTTGTCCCATTATGATTCTGACATTCCCAGATTCCATATAAAAGCCAGACAAAGTGCCAGGTTTCTGTAATCCCAAATAGATGTACATTCTTGTGGTTTTTCACACACTCAGTCCAGGTATATGGAGAACTCCAAATCTAGGAAGGAACTCTGATTCACAAAAAGAGATAAGGTGGATCAAATGAGAAAGACACTTAGTAACAGCCTCAGGCTTCCATACACACATGCAAAGGCATAAAAGAACAGTCAGTGATACATGCAAAGAATATAAATAAGTTAATAAGCATTGTAGCAAACAAGAAAAAAACTACACAAATAATAGCTAGCAAATTTTCTCAAAGGAATGTATAAATTATATCATTGACATAATAAAGGTGTTTTATTAAAAAGGCAGGAGACCATTATGGAAAATTTAAAGGGTGATATTCACTGTCACTAAAATAAGATTGAAAAGTTTGCATATATGTTCAGATGATCTTACAGATGCCCTTTATCACTAGAATAATATTTAAAAAGGGAAAGCTTAAGAGAGCAAGAGTGCAGTCTACACTTAAACATTACAGTGAAGGTAGAGAATCCCATAGTAACTTTGTGTTTACAACACAAATTCTTTGAATTCTAAGTGTGATTTTCTCAATATTGATAATTCAGCCATATTTTTCTGAACTGTATTTTTGCAGTATATCTTTTCATTTTTAAATGTTATTTTCATGTACCATATCCACTCATTTTATAAACCTGTTTTACATAGTTGCCAAATATATTAGGCATATAGTTCAAAAATAAAAGTACTCAGTATTTACTTTTCTTTATCTGTAACTAGTCTGAAATGATGACATTTTTTAATGTCAATTTTTTAATGTCAATGTGTAACTAAAGCGAAGAATTTCAGGAAAAAAATTTTACACTCTTTAAATCATTAAATTACAATTACATGAAACTGTCCTCATTTACATACTTTAAGAAAATAAATATTTGATACTTCAAAATCATTGACACTTCATAGGAAGCTGTAAATCCTGACCAAAATTTGATTACCTTTAATACAACAAAACCCATCAAAGTTGGATTAGGGCTATGACTCCCAACTGGATCTGCATAAAAACCATCTGTGGAGAAATGCTGCAGGAAGAACTTCAGAAAAGATGACAGCATGATTTCTTCAATAGTGAATATCATTCAAACTACTCTGAGGCATGTATTTTAATATCAAAAGACACATATACCGTCTGTTTGTAGCTAGGAAGCTGTGTTGGAATTCCATTCCCTGTCTCTTTAATATGGGCCTTGGCAGGTACTAGAAGGCTCATGGAGATTTTCTTTGCTTTATGACCTAAGTTGACAACTGTGACTTCCTCTTTGTGGTTTTCTGATGGTTATGCCATATGAGAATCACCTTCTATCATTTGAGAAGCTGCTGACAAAGAGTGCCATTTTGATGAATGACCTGAGCTGCTTCTATTCCCCACAGAGAGAAGCAGCAAGTTTTACAGGAAATTATTAGCGGAAGGCAGAGAGAAAAAAAAGAATGCCATGCGCAGCTCACAATGACTGACACAATGATTTGCTTAGAATTACAAGCTGGCTCAGCTGAGAACAGAAGCAAGGGGGGAAAGGCTCATCAATATTTAAAGAGCTGATCATATAACCAACTGACAGGCCATTTGTGAGTGCAAATTATAGAACAGAACCAAAAGCTATAGGGACCTTTTTCCTCACCTACATTTTTCAAAGTTGCAGCTTACGTAAAAGGAAAGGTGCAAGACCATGTACCTGAATCTTTCTCTATTCCAGAAATCCCCCAATTGTGGCCTTTACCAGAAGTTAACAGTGAAAATTTAGGAATGTGAAATGCTAGACCTCTATACACATGTATACACATGCTAGACCTCTGCTACAACAGCCTCTGTGGCAGGATCAGCAAACTGTTCTAATAAATCTCTTCAGATGAATCTAGTACAAGCTGAAGTTCATGGACCCTTGTCTTCTACAACACTTGCCTTCATTTCAAATACACTTCATAGCCTCATGGTTTATGTAATATGGTTGATTTGTGAGTAAATATGATTGACTGATTAAATCTACCTACATAAGCAAAAGCATGTGATATTTAACCCTTGAAGTATCCATTTTAACAACATAGTCATCATCACATTAAAAATATTATTAGAGATTCTGAGTTTGCAAAACATAAAATCAACATCTTGTTTAGAATAAAATAGTTCTTCTTGAACAAGAAAACAGTACATTGAGTGAAAGGAATTATATATGTTTATCCATTTTATACTTTAATTATGCTAGTGAAATGAACTTTGTCATTCACCATTGTTTCAAGGGAAAAGGGCTGAAGCCCTAAGGGCCAGCAGAAAGAATGGAAACAGGCAATCTCAGGAGGTAGGAGGTTGGGAGGTTGGGAGGATCCTCTAATATACACCAAAGACCTGGCAGGTGACAGACTCTCAGGACTCAAAGGGAGTGACCTTAGATGAAATACCTGACAGTAGGGGTGCGAAGCTTATAGATCCCACCTCCAGACAGGGCATCAAATGAGAGAAGGGGTTGTCATCCCACACCCAAAAACTCTGACCCTTAATTGCTCCTGTCTGAAAGAACTACGTTGATGGAAATGGAGAGGAGCCTGAGGCAAAGAAGGTCTAGCAACAGACCCAAAATGGAATTCAGTTCAAGGGGAGGCCCCAAGGCCTGACACTATTACTGAGACTTTGGAGTGCTCATCAAAAACTGTGCAAAGAAATGGAAATCTGGTAATCACTAGAGAATCAGAACCACTCTCAGCTAAACAGCAAGTTGTGAAAGATTTCTTTCTTAAACAAGAACATTTGGTAATTTTTGATGAAAAATTGTAAACCATTGCTATAGAAAAGAAAGGAGAGCAGCAGTTTGAGGGGATACTTTATGTTGAAGGAATAAATCAATAGGAAATACAAGGGGCTGAAATGTGAACTCATCTGTCCAACCTGTAATGCTAAATTTTGTGCAGAGTGGAGGAGCAGGCAACTATGTAAGAGATAATATTATGAAATATAAAATTAGTACAGTCCCTTAGATTTCAGTTAACAGTGTTTATTGGAAATGAGTAATAGCTTGGAAGAGAATTTTACAGTACGTATGGCAGCTTTCCTCAAAGAATTTTCTTCATTGCCTCAAGAATTTCTAGGTTTCGAACCCAAGCCTTCATTCACTACATTTATGCATTGTAAATATTTTTTTTCAAAATTGAAGTATAAAAATATTAACTATACTAATTTACATGCCTGCAAATTGCTAAGTCAGCTAAGATGATCAAAAATTTACCTTCTGTGATTTAGGAAATCAAAAAGTGAGATAATTTTTAAGAGCTGCTTCCAATGATCCTAGTTTTATACACAAAAAAGGTATAATCAGCAGAGAGTTGAAATCTTCCTTCTGTCACTTGCCAAACCACCTTGTGCAGTCTGCTGTCAGAGGATAATCTTATTTGCTATGTTCCATGTAATGCATCCACTTCTAGATGAGAAGTTATTAGCACAACTTTGTTGCAGAAGATTTTCAAACATTTATTTTTCTACTCTTTCAGATCCTATGAGACTGAGGAGTCATTAAGTGGAAATAAGAATAATAAAGAAATTACAATAGATTTACTGGAATGGTCTACCTCTTAAACTGTGTAATGGCTGGTTTTATGAGTCAACTTGACACAAGCTGGAATTATCACAGAGAAAGGAGTTTCTCTTGCTTCCGTGAATTCCAGCTGTAAGGCATTTTCTCAATTAGTGATCAAGGGGGGAAGGGCCCAGATCATTATGGGTGGTTCCATCCCTGTGCTGATAGTCCTGGGTTCTATAAGAAATCAAGCTGAGCAAGCCAGGGGAAGCAAGCTAGTAAACAGAATTCCTCCATGACCTCTACATCAGTTTCTGCCTTTTGGTTCCTGCCCTGTGTAAGTTCCTGACTTCCTTTGGTGATGAACAGCAATATGGTATGGTTAGCTGAATAAACCCTTTCCTACCTAACTTGCTACTTGGTCATGATGTTATGTTCAGGAATACAAACCCTGACAAAGACAAATTGGTTTTCAGTTTTATCCATCCCATAAAATTACAATTGATTCCAAGTAGACACCTACTAAAAATTTGTCAAACTGCAAAACAAGTAAGTGTTGTGTAATTTTCACAGATAAGGAACACAAGCTTCATTAAACTGAAAAAATAAAACCCAATCTAGTCAAAATCATAAATTTTTCCTGTGGAAAAAAATACACTTTT
Organism: Rhynchomys soricoides; assembly: GCA_019843965.1. Classification (NCBI taxonomy): domain Eukaryota; kingdom Metazoa; phylum Chordata; class Mammalia; order Rodentia; family Muridae; genus Rhynchomys; species Rhynchomys soricoides. The sequence continues at coordinate 10,712,460 of JADRCH010000040.1, read as the reverse complement.
AAATATGTATTTATTTGAGATTTGCATATTTTTCCTTTTGCTGCTATAATAATCTTAATGGACATTATGGAATCAAATGATAATTACATATATAGAAATGATAGATAGATGATAGATAGATAGATAGATAGATAGTTAGATAGATAGATAGATGTAAGCATTAATTTTTCACCTACTTCAATAAGAGTTCAACTTCCCTTCTTGCCCACCACCCGAGGTAGTGGAAGCAAATGCTATTAGGTTATGAGGGAAGTGGACCTGTTCTTCGGGGGCAAATCCAATCTTTGTTGTCAGGATATCAGCAGTTAAGTCTTGTAGCAAACACCAAATATGAATCAGCAGCTGCAGTCCAGTTCTCTCTCTAAGCAGATACCACACAGCAACCAGCAATTGTACCATGTTCGCCAGCTAGCTCAAGGACAAAAATAGTGGGACGAAGCCACACGAATCTCATGAGAAGTACTTTGGCAAGTTTCTTTCTGGTGTCACCACAAGCAGAGCTCAGCAATGGCAATGTAAGGTGAACCAATACATGCATGTACTTAGTGAAGAATAGCAAGGTGGAGTAAAGCAAACTAATGCACAAGCTCCTCCTGTCTGTGGGGTCATATTTATCTTCCTTTATCATGCTTCCTTTCACATGTCTCCTATGTGTTTTTACCTGTGTGCCCCAGCAAATTCATCATTGAACATTATAGGCTTTTGAAAGAAGCCTAAAGTTTCTACTTCATAGATTTACTGTGGAAAATGCATACAATATATTACATGATATCCATAGAAATACTTCTATACACATAAGTCTAAATACATAAAACTGCAAAATGCCTGGGGAAATGATGATAATGATGATAAACACAACTTGAATGGATCAAAGCAAGGATATCAATCCAGACTCACTGTAATGTTCACCACAAGTTATTTTTATTACCTATCTACTTATGAATTCATGTACTAATTTCATATTTTCTTCATCTCAAATCAACACCACATAAACACATAATCTACTGCTTTGCAGGATCATCCAGAGTTATCCTTAGATAGCTCAATAGTAAGTGTGTTTAGCTTGATTTGTGAACACCTTTAACCACTAGATAGAAAATAAGCTTCCAAAGCCAAGGTGCAAGACAGTTGATTTGTGGGACTTCATGATACAGGTTAGTTGCAGCACATTTGTGACTAATATTCCTCTATTGAGGGGTAAAAGTAAACTGACCAAGCAGGGGAAAGATTTTTAATGCACTGGTTTTCCCATTATGGTATACAACTGCATTCATTTCAACAAGAATCTTTCTTTTCAAAATGAATATGGCTGAGAATCCTAGCAAAATTCAAGAAGCACAGTCATCTCAATCCTTGATTATACTGTCTTCATGGCAACCAGTGAAAGTGACCTGAAGTTAACAAGATGTCCTATTATTTGGAAATTTTTATATCTGCAAATCTTCCAAATAGTTGTTGAACTACATAGAGAGATTATAACAATTTCACTCTCAGTCTGCTTTAAGAAAATTAAAGGTAAGTTTTCTGATATTTCTGCCTCTCTCTCTGTCTCTCTCTCTCTGTATCTCTCTCTCTCTCTCTCTCTCTCTCTCTCTCTCTGTCTCTCTCTCTCTCTCTTATGAACTCTATCTGAAAGTTCAGATAAACTACATAATATTTAAACATGGAAACCTGAAATTATACACATATAGAAGGATAATTTGTGTATAGCCTCACAGGATTTAGTGTTCATACATAATAATGTAAACTCCTCAAAGACTAATCTCTAATTATCTTTTTATCCTGATTTTTTCTTGGACCCTGTCAAGTCCTAATACTGTCTTATGCTTGCCTGTTGGCTGAATTAATATTTAGTGAAATGCAACTAATAATACATAAAAAGTAATATCAAGGTAATGTTGATATGTTCTCCAAACAGATTATACATGGGATTGCTCAAATTTCCACATGCTTTAATCGTCATTGAAAATAAGAAAAAAACTTTATCCAAATAATTGTTCTCCAGAAAATGTTTTTAAAAAGGCTGAGTAGAACATATCTTACAACATTTTTCCAAAAAATAATAACATTGTAAAATCCAAATGTGTGATTTGACACCATAAAATCATTTAGGTAATCTGTACATATGCATAAGTCACAACAGTATCTTTCCCCCAAACTTTTTTCTTTTTTGGATACCAATGTACTTTTCATGGGATATAAGTACATATTAATTCTAAATGCTATCTTATCATTACCATTTTATCCAAAAATAAAAAGTCTGATGTTAAGGCTCCATAAATTGTAATTCTATCATGAATGAAACTTTACTATATTGGCCTCGTGATTAAAATAATGACAGAAAATTTATTTGAGAAGTACTAAGAATCAGCTGAATTTTGATAGCATGATGGCTGGGTTCCAGTTCAGGGTTAACACACATTGTTACATACAAAGTAGTTGTTATTAGAATACAATCTACAGTGTGCTCGTGGACAATTTACGTCTTACTGAGAATGCAACGCCATCTCCATTTGACCACGAAGGGATCAGCTTGATAAACAACTCACTTTTACAGGAACATATTTGAAGATCTTCCTTTTTGTTTCGCATTGTTTTTTGTTTGTTTGTTTGTTTGTTTGTTTTCTCAAAAATATTATCCTTGATAAAATTGGGAAGGTGACTTCCTCTCTTTGAGTCCAGTTTTGGTTCCCACAAGACACAAAGTATGAACAATCATTAGTAAAAATGTATAAGACATCAAGTGTTGGAAATGAGTAGAAAGAACAGCAGAAGATTATTTATATTGGAAGAAAATGTGTTAAGAAAAGAAAAATTGCACCTAACTTTTCTACTGAGTATTTAAATTTCCTCCAGTATTACACATCTATGGGAAAAAATGCTGAACTAATTTCATAAACTGTATTTTTAACCAGTATTACTTTGGGAAATGAAAATTTTTAAAGTCAAGTATTGTGTCTACAAACATTTTGTATAATTTACATTAGATTTCAAAGTTAGCTATCTGTCTTAAAATGAAAATAGTCTCTTGCAGACCCCTCTTTTCCTTTAATGTTCTTCTTCATAAATATAGAGATAGATAAGGATGTACTTATATTGCTCATAAGCAAAAGCCAAAATGTCTAGTGTATTTTTAATAATATAAAATTAATCTAGTCTTGTTATATGATTGCATCTGACAAGTTCCAAACATGTTCTATTTATTTTCTGTTTCTAGGAAACAGTTATAAAAATATAAATGATCTGGATTTAAAATATTTTATTTCAAATCCTAAATATGTAATACCTCTTTGACATTGCACAGTTTAAATGTATTTCTATATTTCTTCCCAAATTGAAGTAACCATATGAACTATAGTCTTATTTTTTTTCAAATGAGATACTTATTTCTGAAAATATTTGACAAAATGTGAAGATATTTTGGGCATATGATTTTAATGAAAGAGAGGTTAGTAATATGCACCTTGTCTGTCTGTGAGGAATTTGTCAGAGAGAAGAAATTAATTGAGGAAGCTCTTCCCTGGATGTAACTGGAAGACTCTGCCCTTTAGGAGAAAACTCCCACACTGAAAAGGAGGTAGAAGCGAGAGCAAGCTGGGCAAAGGCATGACCTTTTTTCTGCTGCCTTGTCTGCTAGTATGTAAGCAAGTCTTTGTTAACAAAGATTCAAGTCACTCCTGACACAATGCCATCTCCACCTTGACTGACTCTACCACATGTTTGTGGGTAAAATAGATTTTTCTTCATTTAACATTCTTCTAGTTAAGCATTTGATCAAAGCAACAAGAAAAATAATGAATATATAAATCATTCCAAAGAAATGGATATTGAGTACATCTGAAATAACATTTATATAATAAATATCCATGTAATAAGCAATATCTAATAAATATCTCTTTAGAAAAAAATCTAAGGGTTTATTTTTTTCTTAAAAACTCATTAACTGGACTTCTAGTGATTATGATAGTTCCAGATTACACTGTTCCTAAAGCAATAAAATTATCTCTCATTCAACAAAACTTACCATTGTTTCTATTAAAGAGAACTATTTTCCATAATTCATGTTAGTTATTGCCTGAATTAATCTAATTTGGAGAAACTGCCATTTACAACATGTCATTATTGTATTTACTACTAATTTATTGAAGGGTTGTTCAATATCAATTATAGGAAGCCTTAACTATTTTTTTATACCATTGTTTGGCTGTTAACATCAACTCAGTATCAAATAACAGGTAAGGTACTTTACCAAGTTGTCTTCTCATTATACAAGTAGGTTATGCTTTGTGACAGTTTAAATGTCACCAAAGAAAGGATATTGCAGATTTTACAAAAATTTCTCTTCAATCTTTTTGTCTTACACTGTGAAATTTAGTTTAATGTAAATAAAGATGAAGATATGACATTCAGGGGAGAATGGATTAAACTAGAAATGAATTATGTTTCTCTCATATGCAGAATTTATATTCAAATATATGTTTTAATTTATGTGAAATAAGACAATCAAGGGTAAGCATTATCAAAAGAATCTTTTACAAAACTGGGTAGGATATAAGAAATTCAACCTCTTTCCACTTCAAACAAAAGCCAATTTATCTTTAACAACACAGGAGTACTAGAAAAGAAATGCTAACAAGGTCTAATACACCATGAATGAATCTCATCACTTGAATTATTTTTTTCATAAGAATATAATATCAGATAAAGAGGCATTTATGAGAAATTGTGCCCCTTTGTAATCCACACTTACTTTCCACGGGATATGGTGCTCTTCCTTTTATGGTCCTACTGCTAACAAGGGGCCATTGTTTATCATCCTACAGCTGGCAAGGCTAGTTTTACCAATAAACATTGTTTCAGCTAAGAAAGAAGATGAACAAACTCTAGCTTCTCTTTGCCATTCCAGAATGAGTTTCCTGGTTCTGACAGTAGACAACACTCTTTGAGTTGCCTCTTCATCAACTCCTGGCTCCTGAAAGGGATCCATATTGTGTAAATGACAAGAAACCTTAGTATGCTGCCATGAGAAAACATGCATCACATATTCTGGGCAAAATGATGGACCATTCTTAAGAAAACCTTAATCTGTTTAAGCTGTATTAATTTACCATATGACATATAACTTGCCACTTATGCCTTTGATGACATGAATGGACCTATTTGTCTGCTATGTCCTTTTGGTTATTTCTTCTTGGTTACATTAGCCCCTTAAAAGAGTTATTTCTATTCCAGTCTAAGTCATTTAGACCTATCAAGGGCTCCCTTACCTTATGATTTCACACTATACCACCTGTTGCCACAAAACCAAAAAAGTACTATACCCATGCTGAGGGTTTGGTCGAGTTAACTCCTTTCTCAACTCTTGTAAACACAATCTCACTGAGCCCAGTGAACTGTATATAAAGCATTACTTCACTCTTGTCTGATCTCTTCAGTAATGCCTTCACATCCTCTCTTACCTTTCAGCCTCTGATTGTGGTGAGAATTTCATTAACCAATAACTATATACCTATAGTGGCTCTTTTTTATTATTTATTATATTTTATTTTTTGATTAGTTACTTTATTTATTTACAGTTCAAATGTTATCTCCCTTCCCTGTTTCCCTCCAGAACTCTCCTATATCATCCCCCTTCCCCTGCATCTATAAGGGTGCTCCCCCACCCACCCAACCACTTCCTCCTCCCTAGCATTATCCTAGTCTGGGTCATCGAGTCTTCATAGGCCAAAGGGCTCTCCTCCTATTGATGCCAGATAAGGCACTCCTCTGTTACATATGTAGCTGGAATCATGTGTCCTTCCACTGTTTGGTTGGTGATTTACTCCGTGGGACCTTTGGGGGGGGGTCTGGTTGATTGATATTGTTGTTCTCCCTATGGGATTGCAAATCCCTTCAGGTCCTTTACTCTTTCCCTTAACTCCTCCATTGGGGTTCTGTGCTCAGTCTGATGGTTGGCTCTGGCAGAAGCCCCCCAGGGGACAGTTATACCAGGCTCCCATCAGCAAGGCCTTCTTAGCATCAGCAATACTGTATGGGTTTGGGGTCTGTAAATTGCCAACCTAGGAATTGATCCCATATGCAGACACCAAACCATAGTGGCTTTTATGAACACATTTGTTAAGTACTGATCTTTTGTCTATTACCTCACTTCATGTAACCTGTCTCCAGGAGGATAAGTAGTTAAATTCTTTCTTTGTTTGTTTCTTTGCTTCTTTCTTTCTTCCTTTCTTTCTTATTCCCCCAGTTATTTTTAATGAATATTTTAAGTATTTACATTTCAAATGTTATCCCATTTCCCAGTTTTCCCTCTGGACCCCAGAAACCATCTCCCCTCCCCTTGCTTCTATGAGGGTGCTCCCCTACCCACTCAACCACTCCTGCTTCCCCACCCTGGCATTCCTCTACATTGGGGCATCGAACCTTCACAGGACCAAAGGCCTCTCCTTCCATTGATGTCCGACGATGCCATCCTCTGCTACATATGAGGCTAGAGCCATAGGTCCCTCCATGTGTACTCTGGTTGGTGGCTTAGGCCCTGGGAGCTCTAGAGTGGTCTGGTTGGTTGATATTATTCTTTGGAGAGTTTCATTCAATAATGTTTAAAAGTCTTCCAAAATTTGAATAGTGTAGATTCTCTAATTCTTAATTAGTAATAGAATTCTCTAAATGTCACACTTTCCTGTAATGTGTCATAATGCTCTCATTTGCACACTGAATTATGAATTTCTCCTTTCCTAGTATTGAGCATGTGATCTTCAAGTTATCACTTGTACCTCATTCTTTCTATCTCACTACCTGATTCTCTCAACAGTTATAAAGATTTGGCCCCAGGAAGGTCTCTTAAGCATATATCTAACAAGTATGTTTACCCTTGTGTCTTATAAGTAATGGCAAACCACTACTTCCATCTCATCCTATTTTTTTTTTCTACTTTTCATTCTGAACCAAAGAAATATATAGGTTAGTGTGTGTACATATTTTTCCTTTTGTAATTTCTCCTGCATTTGGATATTTTCTCTCTGAGAAGACATCTGAGGCTCAGGTTCACAAAGCAAAGGCCTCACAAATGCTACAGCTTAAAATTAATCTTCATACATGCCACTTTCAAATAACAAGACTTTCTTTATACAATCAACAATTTGATATATAACCATGGCAGCCTAGTGAGTCTCGTTCATCAAGGATGCATACCACCCATAACATGTTGAAGAAGATGACCATCCTTGTTTTTCCTCTAAAGTTATTTTACTCAGAAAGTTCAGGGTTGGTTTCAGATTCATCATATGCAACTGGCACTGTATTAATCAGGCATACCAACTCAAAATATGTGGGAAAGATAGCCACATCAGAAGTACATCTGTGGATTCTCCACTAGTACATGAAATAGTCTCACTTGTGTATTTTAACACTTGTCTCTGAGTTCACAAAACAGATCTTCCCCAACTCATACTTGAGTCTGTAACTTTTAAGTACTAGTTTTGTAGTAGTATGAACAACTACTTGTATCATATAGGTCATCAGTGACAGGATAAAATAAAAGTTTCTAATAAATTTAGTTTGGTGAAATTAAAGGGTATTTACAAGTGAGACTCTGGAAATTGTGTCACTGATAATCCAAGCATGAATATCTCTCTTCCCATATAACAGGCCACACAGGGTTTACATTCTCTAATATATCCTATAATTATTTATTATTCCAATGTTTCATCAACTGTTTTTTATAGCCATTGGTAAGGGACTTATGGAATAGATAACTTTCATAAGTTTCTAGAGCACTGTGTGCTTCATTGCTTTTCTGAGCTTGGTCAGTTTCTCTACTTTTTCAAGACTCATGAGGTTGCCTCCTGTAATCATGAAGGAATATGTCCCTTCAATTTAAAGGAAACACCTACAAAACACTTGGGTTTGCTGTAAATCTACACATGGAGAGCAGAAACAGAAGAGTGGCAAATGTAGAGCTATCCTGAGACACTTAGTGAGTGTGATGACAATCTGGATCACAGGGATTTATGATAAAAAAAAATCAAAGTAGGGGCTGGACAGATGATGCAGTGGCTAGAGTATGAGGACCAGAGCTTGGATCCCAGAACCTAAGTAAAGGTAGGTGCAGTAGTACGAACCTGTAATTTACGTCTCTTGCTGTGAGATAGGAAAGAATATAGAGGAATGTGTAAATGTTATTGGCCAGGTAGTCTGGTATATGCAGTAGCAAACAAGAGACTATGTCAATGAAGGAGGTAGGTAGTTTAGGGAAAACAACCAAGTTTACCCTTGACCTCTACACAAGTGGTGTAGCTCATACACACAGATACACATACACACACACATACACACACACACACATTCATGTAGACACACATGCATCTTGAATACACACAGGAAAACATTCATGCAAACACACACATACATACAATTATTTTTTAAAAGCAAATCAAATTAATTAAAAATCCAATATAATAATACCTAAATTATTTTAATAAAATTAAATAACAGCAACATATACACTACACATCTTTATAAATTTTTTATCTATTACTCAGAGAGGACTTAATGAATTTTTTTAATCTTTTATTTATTTATTTATTTATTTATTTACACTCCAGATTTTATTCCCTTCCTGGTACACCCTCTGAATGTTCCACATCCCATACTTCCTCCCCGACCCCTTGTCTCCGTGAGTATGATCCCACCACCCATCATCCACCCCACCAGACCTCTAAATTCCCTGGGGCCTCCAGTCTCTTGAGGGATAGGTGCATCTCCTAGACCTGGCAGTCCTCTGCTGTATATGTGTTTGGCGCCTCATATCAGCTGGTGTATGCTGCCTGGTTGGTGGTCCAGTGTTCGATCTAAGAAGTTCCAAGTTAATTGAGACTGTTGGTCCTCCTACAGGGCTGCCCTCCTCCCCAGCCTCTTCCAGCTTTCCCCTAATTCAACCACAGGCTTCAACAGTTTCTGTCCATTGGTTGGGTGCAAATAACTGCATCTGACTGTTTCAGACGCTTGCGGGGTCTTTCAGAGGGCAGTCATGATAGGTCCCGTTTTTGGTGAACAGTCCATAGCCTCAGTAATAGTGTCAGGTCTTGGGGTCTCCCCTTGAGCTGGATCCTACTTTGGGCCTTTCGCTGGACCTTCTTTTCCTCAGGGTCCTCTCTATTTCCATCTCTGCAATTCTTTCAGACAGGAACAATTATGGGTCAGAGTTTTGACTGTGGGATGGCAACCCCAACCCTCACTTGACGCCCTGACTTTCTGCTGGAGGTAGGTTTTATAAGTTCCCTCTCCCTACTTATGGGCATTTCATCAATGGTCCCCCCCCCCTTTGACTCCTGAGAATGTTTTATCTCCCAGGTCTCTGGTGCATTCTGTAAGGTTCCCCCAACCTCCTACCTTTTGCCTGTGTTCATTTCTTTCTGCTGGTCCATAAGACTTCAGATCTTTTCCTCCACCCAATACCACATCATAGTCCCCTGTTTCTCTTCCCTCCACTTTCCTTCCCCAATGTTTCCCTCCCTTCCTGCTTATAACCCAAAAGCACTTAATGATTATTATTGTTGTTGGTTTGTTTGTTTTTTTTTTTTTTTTTGATTTTTTGAGACAGGGTTTCTCTGTGTAGCCCTGGATGTCTTGGAACTCACTCTGTAGACCAGGTTGGCCTCGAACTCAGAAATCTGCCTGTCTCTGCCTCCCAAGTGCTGGGATTAAAGGCATGGGCCACCACTGCCTGGCAAAATTTGAGGATTTTATAAACATTAAAACTCAGTTGGTTTTGCTGTTGTTGTTTTGTTTTGTTTTTGTTTTTGTTTTAATGATGCTATTGCTACCCTATATAAGAAATGGAGAGGTTACATAATTTATCTAAGGTCACACAGAAGGTAAAAGATGAGCAATTATCAATTTCTAGATTACCATTTGCATTTACCTACCTTTTCACGTCACCAGTTGATAGCAATTGTTGAATAGTGTTTTTAAACACAATAGATAATTTACACAGAAATACTTAAATAGTTCTTTTCTCTTTCTTTATCCCAAAAGAAAGTAACCGTTCTGCTGAACATGTTTCCTACAACTGCAAATGTGTTACATCATTACTAACAACTTTGTATAGATATAAAAGAAACACTTTTAAAAGACACTTTTGGAAATATTCTTTGCAATGTATGTTTATAAAACTGTTTTTGTATTTCATGTATTATGACTCATGATTTAAACTATTTTGAATTATAATACTGAATATTTTGTAACATCATCACTTATATTTTCCATTTTACTGTTTAAATGGTGTTAGTTATTTTATTAATATCATAATACATTGCCATATTAAACACCTTACTACTTCTCTTCATACCTATGTGAAAGTAGATGAGATATTAGATTCAATAGAATACATGATTTATTTTACCATATTAGTTGGTATTCCCATAATGTTCCCCCAAAATTTTTTGGACTTCTTTTGCTAGCATTTAGCCCTGTCGACTTTTTAAGTTTCCTTCAACAACTGGATATAAAATGTTGAATTCCATTGCAATTTCACAATTATTTAAAAGGCTGGGTACTTTTTGCGTGAATTTATGGGTTATGTGTAGTTTCATCCTTGTAAACTGCTTCCTTCTCCATGAATTTTTGTCAATTTTTGTGTATGCTCATTTTAAGTGGTTGATGTATTTAAATATTTTCAAGTTAGCATATAATAATGAAACTATTTTAAAGTGCTACGTTTCTTGAGCTTTTACTATTTAAATATTTTAAATTATTATAATACTCATGAATATTTTACCTGAACACAAATACATGAGCTTTTTTTCTTTGAGGAATACTTAATAATTAAATTTTTTTAACATTCTAGTATTTGAATAGCTTTTATATTTTGATGTGCAAAATATTATAGTTGATGTGCAGTATTAAATAGGTGTAAATAATTCACATAACTTAATAACATATATTGCATAGATTTAAAAAAATTATTTGTCATTTTTTAAATTATATATTTTTGCCTATTTTGAACAAGAATTTTTTCATATATCTGATTTATTATTGAAAGATTTAATAAATAAAAATATAAAATTTTAGATAAAGTTTGTTTTGATAATAATAAATACTTGTACTCATAACTATGTTTCAAATTTTTTGTTCAGTCTTTATCTAATTTTATTTTTTATTTTTATTTTTTGATATTTACTTTATATAGATTTCAAATGTGTTCCCCTTTGCAAACCCCCTATTCCATTCGCCCTCCCCCTTCCTCTATGAGGGTGTTCTCCCACCTACCCACCCACTCCTGTCTTCCCTTTCTAGCATTTCCCTACACTGGGCATCTAACACCCTCAGGCCCAGGGCCCTCTCCTTCCACTGATGGCCAAGAAGGCCATCCTCTGCCACATATTTGGCCAGCGTCATGGGTCCTTCCATATGTATTCTTTGGTTGGTGGTCCAGTCTCTGGGAGCACTGGGGTTATGGCCAGTTGACTCTATTCTTCCCTCCATGGGGCTGCTAACCTCCTCAGCTCCTTCAGTTCCGTCTCCAACTTCTCCATCTGGGACCCCACACTCAGTCCAATGCTTGGCTGCAACCATCCATCTCTGTATTTGTCAGGCTCTGCCTGAGCTTCTCTGGAGATAGCTTATCATGATTCAAATATTAATAACACATGTTAGTGATAGAAGTGGTCATTGTTGAAGTTGGAGTAAGGTTGCTCTTACAGAGAATTGGGGTTCAATTCCCAGTCTCAACATAGTGACTTATATGACCACAACCATCTGTTATCCCAGTCCCAGGAGATCTTATGCCCTCTTCTGGAGTAGGAGATGCACAAACATACATGCAGGCACATATCCATAAACATAAAATAAACGGGAAATATATATATGCATGTTATTTACAGTTCAAATTTACATGGAATATCAAGGTTTTATGTTTTAGTCCTATTAGAATATATATATATATATATATATATATATATATATATATATATAGGCATAGACACATACACAAGACAGACAGACAGACAGACAGATACACACACACACCGCAAACACCACACAAAACCTGCTGGCTGCTGTGTTCATTTTTGCTGTTCATGTGTAAAGATAACTTTCAAGGTTAACAACTTGACTGGACAAAATAAAGGGGCCCATTCTTCAGGAAGGCCATTTCTAATCAGAAAGTCTACTGTAAAACAGTCCCTTCTGGAATAGGCTACCTGAATAAGACCAGAACACTGGCAGCATCAGTAACCATTTAAAGATGGAAGGGGGGAAATTTAATGGAGTCCAACTTCAAGATAAAGAACTTCAGGTAACCCTTTCTCTTTTCTCTAAGTTTATCTATTTCCCTTAAATATACTAATGTTCTCCAAATGTTTGTTTTTCATATGACCCCCAATACCACTGTCAATTGTTACAGTTTAGTATATGAAAATTCTGTTTTTCCCTCTATAAAAGTAAAACTCATATATGTCTGAAAATACACCTGTAGAGGTTAGAATACCTTGAGCTTGATCAAATTATTAAATGGCTCAAGATATCACTATCTTTCCAAATTACTAGATGTTGACAGAATAGATTCACAGCAATGAAAATTTAAATTGTTGCTAGAAGAAAAGAACGAACTATTTGAATGAGAAACCTTAAGAATAATTTTCCTTGGGAGTAAATGGTCCTCATACTAACTTTAGTTTTTGATCCCCAAAGTGAAAATTTAAAACCTGTAGAGTCAAGAAAAATATTAAGACTAAGATGAAACAAAGATGCAGACTACATGACAGTAAATGACAGAATATTTTACATTTCAAAAATCTAGAAGAGATTTTGAAACAAAAATCACAAAATAAAATGTATGTGTCTGATGAGATAATATGTTGAATGTAAATATTAGTCAATATATCTATGTATTAAAACCAAGCACATATATCATTAAAGAGTATATCTTTTATGTTTTGATATACTACCTAAAATAGAACAATGAAGAAAAATCACCATGCACAGCAATCATCACAATGTCACTTCAGTGGGTGCAAACAACTTACCAAACAGACATAGACATTGGGACCCAAGAGTGTGTGGCTGCATACTTTTATTGTGGTGAGAGAACAAAAAGATGTAAAATAAATGTGCGATCTTATACACATTTAATTCTCTTAATTCTCTCTAGATAGATTATAAACGTAGACTGAGAATTTAATAAAATATCATTTTTCTAAGTAGAACTCTTCCTTATATGACAATTTAGGCAGACAGCAGTATATCTGTATTACATGAGTCTGTCTGCTTAGAATTCCCCATTAAGCGCTAATCAATTAAGGTCTGTTCTATGCCTCTCATACTGCACATATAACTATATACGATTTCAGGCTTCGACCTGCAATGTGAACAGGAAAATCAGCCAAGAGTTAGGAAAGTAATCACAGTTTCACTGACTGAGAAAACTAAACTCCATGCATATTGTGAAGAAAAACTGTTAATATAGACAGATGCAGTTTTCCCAAAATACTGCAGAGTTTAGAAATGATGAAACTAAGACAAAATAACGTAAAAACTAAGTTTAAAATGACTGGCATTGAATAGCATGATCTTTTAAACATGAGCAGAAGCATGTATTAACATAGTTTAAAAGTAGTAGACATAAATAACTTGGAAATTGAAACTGAAAGGTGGGCTTAAAAGAATCCTAAGGATTCTACATGAAACATATAATTTCAATTATAAGTTTAGAGCACAGTCGTTAATACTACCACCAAAAAGTAAGGCTTTCTGAAAGTTCTGTGAGACAAATAGCAGATTATCTCCAAATCAATGAAATACATTGTTATCTTTTTTTTTTTTCAGTAAAAACATAGTTTCAGTAATGCATTGCAACTACATTTGCATAAATGAATAACTTTAAGTCTCTCTGACTATTTTCTGGAATCAAATTTTTGTACACAGAAAGTGCTGGGTTTTTGTTTTGTTTGTTTGTTTTTAAAGAAACTGGATGCATGGGAGCCTGAAAGTAGGTGTTAGAAGTTTAATAATTACTCATCCAGGAATAACCATGCCATCAAAATTGTAAATATGCACTGTCGCACCTGGAGAGATGGCGCAGCAGTTAAGACTACTTGATAGTCTTCAGGAAAACTCATATTTGGTTTCTTACCATACACGTCAGTTCCCAGCCATTAGTAATTCCGTTTCAGGGGTTCCAATGCCCTCGTCTGGCTTCAGAAAACTTGCACACATATTGCACACACATAGACATACACACACACACACACACAAAAAAAAAAAACATTGAAACATAATAAAATGTTTTAATAGTATGATGCTTAATTTATTTATCTTCTGGCTATCAGGATAGTTTGAAACCTTTTTTGTTATAGAATTCTTAATCACACTAAAATAATGCTTATATACTACAGCCATGATCAACAAAGAACAATCAAAGTAATCCATAACTAAAAGAATAACTTTGAGGAAAAACATTGGAGGACCAAAATAATTTAATATTTAATAATATATATATCATAAATATTCACATTATTTATTAATTTCAGTCTAAACATTGAACCAATATTTATTGGTAATTTCCTGTAATTCAAAGTCAGTTTTTTAACATAAATTTTATTACTTCTCTCCTCTCTGTTTAGGGGCTTTCATTACTCCAAAGGAATCTATCAGTTTAACAGAGAAAGGCAGCCACTGTCAATTGACAAGGGTTACAAAGTGGCTGTGGTTAATAAGTTAAAACGGTGTCATTCTTTGTCTTGTGACTTATAAACAGAACTAATGGAGCTGGTGATAGCTTTCAAAGTCAATCCTCAATGCCCCTGCATTTTAATTTAAAGTGACTTCCACTTCTTTTTAATTACAATTACAATGCTCTTCATTAACAGGCTAGGCTATTCTTACTATATTCTTCAACATTTTTCTAATGTTTGTATATAATTGTATAATCATATTTTGCAGTTGGTTATGTTCCCAAAACACAGACTCACAATGAAAGATGCTACCCAGTTACATAATTATTTTCTTAGTTAAAGTTCAACATTTAAAATGTTGGCTAGGAAAATTAGTTAATGAAACTTCACTGACAAGAAAATTGGCAAGTAAACAGAGTAAATTGTTCTTGGTAACTAATGTACAAACCACAAGTACTTATTAAAACAGTTTATAAACACAATGCTGTGATGACATCCATGACTAATCAGATAGGCTGATTTATTAGAATAACACTGCAGAACACAGTGGGATTAGAAGTTTAAACTTTCCTCAAGCAATACAGCTCACTGCCAATTTGAAAACTATACAGGAAATTAGCATCAATATATATTACGTTATGAACTTGTGTATACATGCTATCAGAAGACTAATTCAATAACAGATTTTATTAAAGGTCCAGTAACAGTGTTGTCTTTTACTCTTAGAGAATACTCTGTTTACCTAAAATTGTAAAACTCCAGCAGGGAGCTTATCTGAATTCTATAGTATGCTTCCCTGTATGCCTTGCAAAGGCTATGTAACACCCAAATCTATTAAACTACCGGAAGAAAATGTAAAAGAAGTACTCTAAAATTACTGGTAGTAAAATTCCTACCAGTAAGGTAGTTTTGTTTCTCTTTTTTTCACATAAACCCAGAAGCACAGAAAATAAGAGTGAAAGCTTACAAGTGAGATGGTGTAATAGCGTGAAATTTCTGCATGACAAAAGAAACTCATAACAGATGACCCTAAACAATGAAATATTATGTGTGAACCATCCCAGAACACATCAAGAACTCAGAAGACCTCAACAGAAAAGAAACAATTACAATTAGAAAGTACAAAGACCTGATTGACATTAGTTATATTAAATGCAAGCCAGGTACTGACAAATTAAAACCACAAAAAGTGTTTGGAATGTTGATTTAAGAAATAAAAATGTGAGAATAAAGAGAAAGAAGGAGTATTCTACTACATTGTTTAAGTCAGTGCAGCTGTCATGTAGAAACAGACTTATTTGTCACAGGGTCTTATAATCTTAATAGTATATACTCAAAAGATTTTTTCAGCTTGTTAAGCAGGATCAATACTTCCACACTTATTGCACTACTATTTCTAATAGCCAGTTAAATAATCTAAATGCTCATCAATAGATGAAAAATCTAGTATATTGTGTATACTCATAGTGGAATATAACTCATATATAAAGAAAATGAATACTATCCGCACCACTTTTGAGCATAAATGCCAAGTGAAATAAATAAAATATGAAAAGACAAATACTTTATAAGTTCGCTTATTTGCAAAATGGAAGAAAAGTCAATTTATATGAGGAAGAGATTAGCAATTAGAAGAAATAAATTCCAATGTTCAGTTGTATAGTGTGACAACAAAACTGACAACAGACATTACAAATTATCCTCTATGGAAACGGTAGATGTTTAAGGTGTCAGCTGTGCTGCTTGCATTAAGCAGATGGCCTTTGGTTGTATACATACACAGGAATGTCAGAGTCTACTTAGTAATGGGCACAGATTTTACACATGAGCCTGCTTCCTTTCCTTGTTTGTATTCTGAGGATGCTTCTTACTTTACTCCCTGCTCAGATACATACTGATACATACTGAAATAACTTTATTAAACACTTGAAAGTCCTCAAGTCATTAATGGGTTGTCTAGTCCAGAAATTAAGATTGATTTTTTTTTTCTTTAAAATAAAAAAGAATTCAAGAAAAACATTCAGGAAGCTGCTTTACATCAGGTGCATATCCTCTTATTTAAATCAGAATAAAACTATATTAGGATACAGTCTTTCAACATTTACTGAAAATGTGCAAGGATTATGCGCAGGCTTGGAATGAGAAGGATTACTTTGGTAGTTGGTAATGTATCATGATTATGCGCAGGCTTGGAATGAGAAGGATTACTTTGGTAGTTGGTATCATGATTGCTGCTCATGCAACAGAAATGGGAACACTAAAGCATTTCATTTGTCCTCCTCATTTGGAAGCAGATGTTCTACTTGATGCTGCTCCTTTTAAAGTGGTACCAATCATAATCAATAGCCTATAAACCAGTGGTTCTCAACCTTCCTAATGCTGTGTAATTTAGTATAGTTTCTCTTGTTGCGGTGACCCCCAAGCATAAAATTATTTTAATTGCTAATTCATAACTGTAACTTTGCTATTATTATCAATTGTAATGGAAATCTGTGTTTTCTGGTGGTCTTCAGATAACCCTGTGAAAGGGTCATTCAACTCCCATAGGAGTCAAGACCCACAGGTAAAGAACCACTGCTGTTAACCTTTTACTATATTTCACAGAAGTTAAGAAAAGATAAACAATTGTTTCAAAATAAGAATATTTGACTTTTATAGTTAATTATGTATATAAGATAAACATTATTCATAACTTTTCTGAAAGCAAAAACATTAAATAATATGCACAGTATTTAGAATGTATTGAATGCATTATATTCGCAAAGTGAATATTTTCAAACTTCTGGGCTAGTGTTTTTCCTGATGTAGATACAGAAGGTCTGGTAACTTAACTCAAATATCTACCTTGTAGGGAAGTATTCTGGCTGAGCAGAAAGCAACTTTTATGTGCATATAACACTTTATTTAGTGGGTTTATTGAGATATTTTTTATTATATCCTTCTTCATTTTTCCTCCCTCCAAACCCTCCTGCATACCAGTCATTAGTACTCTTTATTAGAATACACATATATTTCTACAAATATATATGGTAGTACTATATTATATATATAGTATTATGTTTATATATGTAAATGTATTACATATGTATATAAGTATACATATAAGTAATATATTTATAGAATACACATATATTAATATCTATTTATACATAAATAGATATAGATAGATATTTTTAAATACAAAGGTACAACCTGCTTAGTCTGTGCAATTTTATGTATATGCATGTTTTCAGGACTGATTATTTTGTATTGGGTAACCAGTTGATGTACTCTTCTCTAGAGAGGACTATTTCTCACTCTTTAGTACCTCCTTAGTTGTCTGTAGTTCCTTATTTAGGGTTGTGGTCTCCTGCCCAGCCCAGTCACATTACTTACTATTGCATGTGAATTATCATTCTCATTCAGATCCAATTAGGCAGTCATATTCATGAGACTTCATGCTTTTCATGCTTGTAACATGTGACATTCATAGGAGACACAATTTCACAGTGCACTCCCTGAAACTCTGGTTCTTACAACCTTTCTGCATCTACTTCTTTAGGAACTCTGTTGTAGATATATTCATTGTGATTGAACTCTACAACTCAGCTGCTACAGTAATATCTAATTGGAGCAACAAAAGTTGTAAAACCACAAAAATGCCTGACAAAGATCTAGCGAAGTTGAGCCCAATAATGTAATCGCTGTCATGCAATCTTTCACTTTTTGTCTAGATCTCCACGAATTGCATGCTTGAGGGATTTTTAGTATTTGTACAGCTTGGGGATATTGGATTGATGGATACATGCCTTATCCCAGCAGTACTGTTTTAAGTTTCTCCAGAAAATTCCTGAAGATACTGCCTCTTCTGCTTTTAGGGAGAGCCTTATCTGACCCTTCTTAAAGTTCTTCCTTATACCCCGGAGGCTGTGATTCAAATGAAGATGTCAGAGATCTATTAATGAGTCTCTTACTCCAAGAAATTCTTGGAACATTTGCTCCTGTACTTACTCAGGAACAAGATAATCAGAACAAAGTTAACTTAAAAGAGGTAAACAAGATTGAATGAGTTAGAGAAGTTGGCAGCAGATCTGATTAAAAACCTAGCATCTTCTTACTATACTCTTCAGTGATTGCATGGTCTATAATATTGGGACTGTGTATGTATGATATGTCCCTAGCAGAAAGTTAGACTAGCTGGAGTTATCTATTCCCTACACAGGGGCTTATACTGATGGACAAAGAATGGTGTAAAAAATGATGAAAGAATGGGGTATTAAGAGTTTCCTTTCTTAGAAATGTGAGCTTGTTCAGGGCCACTGTGGAGTTGTATGACCAAGGAACAAAAGAATACCAATGCTAAACATACAAATAAATTATACAAAGATATAACTATTGTATTATTGCAGGAACTGAATAATAACTGCAGCTGCTTTGGTCTGAAGACTTTTGGAGAGTCTAATGACAACACTGACCACTAAAATTTGTTAATATTTCAGGACATGATAATCTGCCCAGGCTAGCTTGGAGATTTTCTTTCTGTCTAGTTCCCTTGAAGCCACAAGAGCTACCATCCTGAGAATGCAATGTTTTGGCAAAATATGTCTCCAGAGTCTTAAAAGTTGGTTTATGGGCTGATGAAAGAAAGGATTTCAAAAGATAACTCTGTTCTGCCCCAGTTTATCAATGCTAACTAAACTTAGGAGCAAAAAGAAGTTAAAGCATGCTTCCAGGGACAAAAATGATATGATCTATGTTTTGGAGCAACATGAATCTTTCCTTTTCTACTGAGTTCTGTATAAATAAAGAAGCACCCAGATTTCCAATTAGGTAGGCTGCAAGATTCCCCTTGATCCCCGAGCCTAACTCACTCCTCCTATGCTGACTTCATAGCTCTCCTCTGCAGGACCTGACCATCGTCATAGCTGGCCTCAGGCATTCAGCATTTTTGTTGGCTAAGATTTTCTGTAATGATCTATCATCTGTTGCAAACCTACAATGGCCACCTTACTAAATAAGCACAATCCTTAACAGCATTCTAAATATCTATCCTTAAAACAACATCCTCATCCTACAACAAGGAACCTTCTCTTTGTAACAGAGTAGACCACTAAAAGACATCTACAATTCACAACCATATAAAATATTTTTTCGCATTTTCATTTTGACTTATTTCTATATCTTATATAAGAAGTGTCTTTAGATTCATGAGAGGAAAAAAAAGGCAGTAATGAAACTCAAAAGAAAATAAAAACTGGAAAATATTTCCTGCTACGATTGGATTCCATTCAGAAACAATGGCTAAAAAGCTTTGAAAATCTGAATGTAAACACTAGTGTACCCTTGGAGCACGACTTACCAAAATAAGCATTCATAGAGTGGGAGAAGCCATGCCTGTGTAAAGGAAGCTGTGAGAAAAACATCCACAGTAGCTCTCTGGATGTTCTGTTCCTTCTATTGAATCTGTCAGCAGTATCATGAGAAACTCGGAAAGAAAATGAGCTAAAACCTACATATAAACTTTTATATCCTTAATGTTTTCAGAGGTATAAAACAAATTAATCATTCTGCTTTTCTCTAGTCTGTATTTGCTTCTTATATAATTTCAACATAAATTCAGTTTCCCTATTTTTTTTTGTCTTCTCAGCTGAAACAACTTAAAAACTGAAGAAGCATATATAATTCACATTTTAAGAAAATGAAAAATTACTATGGCTATATATTTAATCTGATATGATTTTTATAATATCTTAATAACTACATCACAGAAATAATATTTTAAATACTACTTGTTTTATAATTATTATTCTAAAGTTTAATCTCACTTGTTTTCCTCTTAATATTTTCAAAATTATTGACTTGGTTCTAATTTGACAAATTTATTTTGTTTCATATAGTTGCCCATTTCTTGCAGTTGAAACAATTTTTTTCTTTTAAAGTGAAAGACCACACAGATGGCAGCATGTTTTCACAAAAGAGGTGTAAAAAGAAAAGCTTTTGAATTATTTTTTCATATAAAATTTGATCATGTGTAACACATAATTTTAAAAAGCAAATTATAGATTTAGAGATTAATAATTAAGTTTGTGCTATTTCTGAAACTCTAGGAGTATATAATATAAAATCAGTTAATTAGGTACCAACATTTAGAAGTAGTTTTAACATAAGGAACAGAAGTCAGTTATTTGTAATGATTTCTAGATGATCAGAGCATGCTGATCTGAAACAAGTAAGTGCAGTTTCCTTTCCTTGTAATATCTTCTAAGAACGTTGTAGCTGTGATCATAGGCTTGGATGTGGGTCTACATATTTTAAAGTAATTTCACATAATAAACATTTTCCAAATTTTATAAATAAATAAATATATATATATATATATATATATTAATGATTCATAGGTGAATTTGAATTGCTTTATGTATTTAGATACACATACTATTTAAGAATTTAAATTTAAGTCAACTTTGAATTCACATAGAAAGTAGTATATAGCCAATTTAAGTTATAATATTAATATAATAATGAAACAAATCTATATAGCACCATTTCTAGGAGTTTCTGGGTTTTTTGTTTGTTTATTTTGGTTTGGTTTTTTTTTGTTTATTTGTTTGTTTGGTTTGGTTTGGGGGACAGGATTTCTCTGTGTAGCCCTGGCAGTCCTGGAACTCACTCTGTAGATCAGGTTGGCCTCAAACTCAGAAATCAGCCTGCTTCTGCCTCCCCAGTGCTGGGATTAAAGGCGTGTGCCACCACTGCCTGGTGAGTTTCTGTTTTAAAGAGGTCTTCATCATGTAAGCAATCATTGGTAGCTGTCTTCAGAGTGTGAGTTTCTCTGTGGCATTAAAATATTCCATTTTCTCTTGGGCAATTGCTATAAATGAGCAATGACAACTGCTTTTATGCAGATGAACAAAAGAATAATGTTTTAATCCTCAAGCTAAAAGAATTGGTCAAAGAAAAAAAGTGACTTCAATTATTTTTTTAAAAAATATACAAGAAAAAAGAAATTGTACTACTGATAGAGTAGTCATTTTCTGCATGATGGCATCTCATTCTGATCAACATACATCATTCTGAATGGGTACCATAATGTGATCAATAATCTGTAGAATGTTGCATAGGCTCAAATCCTGTGTGCTAAGAGAGGATGCTACTATTGATTACTTTGCATAGGAGCATTCTTGTATCTTTAAGGGCCTGCTGAGGTAAGACCTGTGGAGGACATGTCATGTTAGGAGGGTATAAAAGGACTTGAAGGACAGTGAGGGAGGCTCGGCTTGGCTTACTTATAGAGCTAGGTGTGCAAAGCCTGTGGGTCTGGCATCTTCACTGATCTTTGCTTTTCTGAGAACATACTGGTGTTCTTCCTGGTCCTTCCTGCTAACTTGTGCCAGGTAGTTGTTCCAAAGAACCATTTCCATTTTTCTTGTATCCTTTCTTTTCCACTACCTCTGGTGTGTGGTAGGGTAGAAGGAAGGTTAAAATGTTTAAGAACCATCACTAAAAATAAGGTTTAAAAAAATTAAAGTGATACTATGGTGTGCTTACAAACAGGGACCCATCATGACTGCCCTCAGAAATTCCTAATAAGCAGCTGAATGAGTCAGATGCAGATATTTATACCAACCAATGGAAAGAAGCTGGTGACCCTTGTGGTTGAATTAGGGAAAAGCTGGAAGAAGATGAGGAAGAGGGCGATCCTGTAGGAGGACCAGCAGTCTCGACTAACCTGGACCCCCAACGTCTATCAGACACTGAATTATAAAAAAAATAAAAAATAAAAAATTGAAGAGTAAATTTTTAAAAAGTAAAAAATTAAAGTAACAATTAATAGGTAAAGACTGAAAACTCAAAGTCTGCATTATATCAAGGCTAGCTGCATCAGTGCGCACACCATCTTCTACAAGTAATTTGTAATTTTCATACTCTGTGTTCTCTTCTGTTTAGGGAGCCATATTAAAATTATTATCTCTCTTATGTGAGATGAGATAATGTTCATAAAATTATGACCATGTAGTATCAGCATTCTTTTGGTTCTTATTTTACATATTAGAAATGTATCATCCCCTAAATATAGCTATGGTCATGACTTTATATTCAATTCCAATCTCTGTTTCCATTTTCAGAGCATGTATCACAATGTAGGACATAAGTTGTACAGGCACAAATACATTGTGTATCACATAATATATCTGAACAATACGCAAAATTGTTGAGAATTTATAATTTCTTGATATCAGATATTTCATAAGAATCATGTCTACACATTACAGTTTGGAGTGGGGTCATGGAGTAAGTGAGCTAGAATCAAGAGACTTTCTTCTGCTACCCATGACAGGTCTCACTATCAACCTGCACATAATGAAAGCAAACAAAAATAGTAGATGAAGAAACACAATAGAAACATAAGAAATGAAAGTATGCTTATTTGCAGATGATTCAATTCTGTACATAGAAGACTCAACCAGAAAAAAAATGTAAAATTGATAAAATATTTGGCAAAATGTTAGTAGATAAAATAACCATATGTCCTGCAACATTCTTGTATCAATAACCATTTTTACAAGAATTACAATTGTTACTTCTGAGGGAAAGGACAATGATTAATATGCTTAAAATAGCTGACCTGACAATATATAAATTGGCTGTTCTCAGTTTTTTCGTCAATGAAGCACAAGGTAAACTCATTTGGGAAGAGACAACAGCAACTGAGAAGATGTGTTCATCTAATTATCATGTACAAATATCTGGAGGACATTTTCTTGATAAATAATTCATGTGGTAGCACCCAGTCTATTGTGCATGGTGTCACTCTTTGGCATTTGAGTTTTGTTATATAAACAGGAAGCTGAATATGCCACAGGAAGCATGCCAGTTAGCAGCATTCCTCTATAATTCGGTTTTAGTTCTTGCCTCCAGGTTCCCGCCGATAGTTTCTGCCATAACTTTCCTTCATAATGGCTATAAGATGAAATTAAATATTTCCCCTAAGTTGGTCATGGTGTTTATCACATAAACAGAAAACCAACTAGGACAATTGTTTATATAAATTATTTTTCGTCTTAAATTTTAAGGGAAGATTAGTTTGAAGTTTTTCATATATAAAAAAATTTGCATCTAAACACTCTGAAACAATCAAATAAACTCATCTTAAAAGTTACTAGGATTAAAACAATATAAAATAAAACAATTAGTCTCACAAAAAATATACTTACCAAATAATGGTTTTCCTTGCAGCTCTCAGGACAACTAGTGTGGCCTCTGCATATTGAAAATGTTGTTGATGTAATAAAATATTATGCAAATTGGTGGAAGGAATCTAGTCAAGTAATAAGCTATGAAGAGAAAAAGAACTTAAAAGGCTGGTTTTCTACAATAATGACATTTGAGTCCTGGAGTATGTTCATAGCCTATTTTATGTATTTATTAAAATATAAAGTATTAAGTATAAGTCTTGTATCTGTAACTGGATTTGTAATGGTAAATAAGTCATGCCTTTTGATAAAGAACAGATCAAGTATTTCCCTGCTGAAAATGTCGTGATAAAAGTGCATTGAAGAAGTTTGTTATGTACTCAGTCATGTCATCTTTATTAAGTTATCATCACTATCTTACCTCATTCTTCAGTGCCTCTCAGGGTTTGTTGCTACATTTTTTCAGTTTCTTTTATTCTTTATTTGGCTATTATAGACATACCATTGAACAGAATGAAAGAACGGACCTATTTCATAAAAAGAAATTTTAATAACCAAATCAAGCATGTGTCTGATGTGCAGAATTTAGTGCCCTTAGAAGTGCCTCAAAAGTTAAAAAGTGAATAGAAACTACTTTTAATTCTTTAGCATGGGCAGCGTATGTTTTCTTTAAGAAGGGACATCCTTTAAATGGCTCTTTATGAGAGAAACTTGGGGAGATTGAGAGACAGAAAATCAATAATTAGCAAAGTCCCCAAAACAGAGGTATGAACAGGAGTGAGAAAATACCTATTTGTTAAGAAAATCATGAGAAAGCATATCTTAGAGTGGGAGGTGTACCAAGAAAAGATTGGCATCCTGCTGCCTTGCTCAGGGGTCATTTAGGAGAACTGTGGAAGATACTGGATAGAAACTAAAGTATACTCATTTCCAACTGGAAATTATTGAATGCGGCATTAAACAATTACATGGCCTAGACACCCTTTGAATGACTTTTCCAGACAACTGGAGTGGTGATCATGAGTAATCTAATCAGAAAAGTAATTAAATAACACAATTTACTTTTGTGTACTCTCTTTCCTTATTTATTTGTACTTTACACATCAATCTATTTCAATTGCTTAGTCCTAGGCTACCTGATTAGTTGATAAACTAGTGTGGGCACTAATTTCTGTATCACCGTTAAATTTATATTACTAAGAAACATTCTAGTGAGTCCTGAATATATTAAAAATTATTAGTGAAGGCTTGAAAAATGTATCTGTATATCAAAATTCTCAATATTAACACATTTTTCATGGGTGTTTATATAATTGATAATTACATGAACTCTTGTTTTCCTAAGCAATTATCTACTGCCTATCATGACTGAATGTTTTCTTTAAGACTTGCTTTTATTTATGAATAGTATTTGTGTGTATGTGTGTGTGTTTGCACATGCATGTGTGTCTCTGCGTGCATGTGTTCGTGCTCCTGCCAAGGTAGAAGAGTATAACAGACTGCTAGAGCTAAGACCTTCTGACATGGGTGTGCTGACAATTACATTGGGTCTTCTACAAGAACAGAAAGTTTTCATTATCTCTGAACAATCATTTCAGCCCCTGAAAGTATTCTATATAAAATATCCATTTGTAGTGCAAATTTCCTTTTATTTGGAAATATATCTTAATTTCACAAGGAATTG
The DNA here is from genome assembly GCA_019843965.1 of Rhynchomys soricoides. Lineage (NCBI taxonomy): Eukaryota > Metazoa > Chordata > Mammalia > Rodentia > Muridae > Rhynchomys > Rhynchomys soricoides. Next base: position 10,686,931 of record JADRCH010000040.1, on the reverse strand, counting down.
TTTAGAAATGTGTAGAAAATAGTGACAAAAGAAAAACTTTTTTTCAGGCACCAAGTATAACTTCATAATGAGATTCTCTGCTCCAGCTTAAGTGTCTATTAGATGATATGCCTGGTAAAAAACAAATATATCTTTGTTTCTGTTTATTTGATGTTGAGAGGGAGTCTCTGAATGTAGCCCTAGCTACCCTTGAACACCAATATCCTCTGCCTCACAAGTGCTAAAATTAAAGACATGCATCACCATGCCCAGATATATGTTTATTTATACAACTTAGTTAATATAAAATTGTTTATTGGTCATAAAATATGAGTGCAAAAATTCGCTAAAAATATTTTAGCTCCAACATGTAAAAGTCTTGGAAGTTAAGAATTTCATTATTAGAAGAAACAAATGATCCAAAACAAGAATGTTTTTCATTTTGTCTTCAACTGAACTAAAATTACAAGACTTTCAAGCACGTAGACTCCAAGAGATAGATACATGCAGTGATAACTTTCATCATAACTTCTGTTGAGAGGAAACTCCTGGGGCCATAGTAAGTAAGCTCACTCATGTGAATATTCTGATAAATTGCTCGAGTAAAGGATTACACTGAAAACTGGGAATCTCAAGAGGCTTGATCTACTCCAGAATCTTATGTGAATATGGAAACAAAATACCTCTGAGTTTAAAATAAGGGAAGAGCAAAGCAGGCATCTTGGAATACATTTAGAATATTCTCAGCTTCAAAGGTCAAGACATCAAGGGAAATCATTCTGCAGAGCAAGGCCATTCCCCACCCCCACCCCCACCCCCAACCCCTTACCACTGTGGCAGGTAGATGAGCTGGCCTTGAGGGCATAAAGGCAGGAGAGCTGACCCTGCCCTTGCAGGCTGCAGCATTAGGTGAGCTAGCTGGAGTACTGCTAGAGAGTTCACATGGTGATTTGGGCCCAAGAGAGCTGGCATGCTGACCAACTTAGATATCTCCCAGGTCAGATCCAGGGTTTTGAATTCACCCACCCCAACACTTTCCTCATTTATTACCTGCTGGTAAAAAGGCTGTTTGTAAAATTAAAGGCATGCATCACCATGCATGCATGCATGCATGCATACCAGGCATATCTGGTATTAGCCTATTTGTAAAAAGGCTGGTCCTGCAGATCCAAACTGTAAATCTTCATGACAAAGGACAATAAAAGGATATCCAAGAGGAGTCCAGGTGAGGATCAAGTACAGATATTGTAGCAGAAGCGAGAGGCCTCTAAGCAGACTAATGATTCTTTGCAAATAATTATTTATAAATAAAGATGTGAGGGGAAAAGGTACACTGTGTGATACACTGTGACACATTATTGCTTCCATGACAAGTTTTGTTTTGTTTCCATTTGTTTATATATTCTATCTTTTTAAAATTTTCTTTTGAGGGAAGAGGCTGCAAGAGAAGAGGGCATTTATGATGGGACAGGGGGATGTATAACTATGCAAGATATGAAATTAACAAAGAAACAAGAAACTTTCTTTTAAAAGATAAAGCAAAACTAAACATACTGAAGTTGGAGAAGGTAAGCCAACAAAAAAATAAATGACCCCCAAGAGAAGGCGCAAGAATCAGAGCCATATTTGTTTATAAATTCAGGAATCTCATAAAAGTATTGAACACTAAAGCTATAGAATATCTGGTAAAGACTCATATTGACCCAGTGATTGTTCCATCATTTTCTGTGAGTTTGAATGTGCTTTGCTTAGTCATTTAAGAGGACTTTGTTCTTCTAGTGTCCCCTGTTACTCCGGTTCTGCTATTCCTTTTGCACCCCTATTTGTGGAGACTACTGAGCTCAGATGGACTGGATTTAATAGAAATGTCATTTAGAAAGACCTCATAGGAATAACTTATTGTGGTTCTCTGTAGTTGTTCCCATCTCCTTCAGGGAGATGTCTTTCTGATGAGGGCTGAATAAGCTACCAATCTATTAGCATAGAAGAGAATGATTAAGAGTCATTTTATTGTTACTTTCTTCTTTTTTTATTGGATATATTCTTTATTTACATTTCAAATATTATCCTCTTTCCCAGTTCCCCCCCCCAGAAACTTTCTATCCCATCTCCTCTCCCCCTGCTTCTATGACAGTGTTTCCCCAGACACACACATCCACTCCCACCTTGCTACCCAGGTATTCCCCTACACTGGGGCATCAAACCATCACAGGACCAAGGACCTCTCCTCCCACTGATGCTCAACAAGGCTATCCTCTGCTACATATGCAGCTGGAGACATGGGTCCTTCCATGTGTTCTCTTTTGTTGATGGTTTAGTCCCTGGGAGATCTGGGGGGTCTGGTTTGTTGGTATTGTTCTTCCTACAGGGTTGTAAACCCCTTCAGCTCCTTTCTCTAACTCCTCCATTGGGGACTCCATGCTCAGTCCTATGGTTGGCTGTGAGCATCCATCTCTGTGTGTACCTGTCAGGACACAGCTATATCAGGCTCCTATAAGCAAGAACTTCTTAGCATCCATAACAGTGTCTGGGTTTGGTGACTGTATATGGGATGGATCACCAGGTGGGACAGTCCCTGGATGCCTTTCCTTCACTCTCTACTCTAGACTTGGTCTCTGTATTTCCTCCTGTGAGTATTTTGTTTTCCCTTCTAAGAAGGAACAAAGCATCTCACTTTGGTCTTCTTTCTTCTTGAGCTTCATGTGGTCTGTGAGTTGTATTTTGGATATTCTGAGCTTTTGGGCTAGTATATACTTATCAGTGAGTGCATATCATGTATTTTCTTTTGTGATTGGGTTACCTCACTCAGGATGATATTTTCTAATTCCATCCATTTGCTTTAGACTAGTTTTACCTTAGGTTTCTGGGTCATCTAGACTCTAGTTCTTGATTATCCAAGTGGTATCATGTATGAGTTCCTACTTATGAAGTAGGAGTTAAGTCAAATTAGACATCATTTGACATCAAACTATTACAAGGTTTATGCCAAAATTGCCCTAGCATATTTTGCATACAGGACAGATTTTAGATCAAAGGTTTTATGTTTGTGTTAGTGTTTAGTTTTCTCTTCTGGTAGCCTACACAGTGCATGTCTATGTTGTAGACACTAGAACACGGGGGGTAAGGTTATATGTAGGCAAAAGCTCAACATCTCCATGTTCAATAAAGTATGTTGGTGTTGTCTTCAACAATTGGGACTTGCTGTAAGTTTATTTAGAGAAACCTATTATCTTGGCAACGGCCTACCTGGGTTGTTTTGTCACTTCCATACATTACATTCAGCCTATACCTCAATTGGATGAAAAACCAGTCCTGTACTGGAAGCTTCTATTGGTGATAATCAATGGCCAGAAGTGGTTCCATGTTCCTCATTACATTGGGGCAGGTAGCAAGGAATGAGCTTCTCCCTACTGGGTTGATGAACAGGAGTAATTGGCAACTGAAACACCCATCCAATGGGCAAGCACCAATCCCTGACACCATCAATGATACTGTGTTATGCTTGTAGACAGGAGTGTAGCATAACTGATCTCTGGGGGGCTGGACCCAGAAGCTAACTCAGACAGATACAGACATCCTCATCTAACCAGTGGAAGCAGCTTGGGAACTCTTATGGAAGAATAGGGGGAAGAATTGCAGGCCCAAATATGATAGGAACTCTACAAGAAAACCAACAGAGTCAGCTAACCTAGATCCTTGGGGTTCTCAGAGACTGAACCATGAACCAAAGAGAATACATGGCCTGGATCTAGGCCTCCCTTAACTTATGTGGCAGAAGTACAGATTGGTCTGCATGTGGGTCCTGAACAACTAGAGCAGATTTATCCCAAAATATTTTTTCTGTCCGTAGGCTGTTCTTCTATCTGGATTGCCTTGTCTTGCCGCAGTGGGAAAGGATGTACATAGATTCACAGAGACTTGATGCGCCAGGTGTGTGTGGGGGAGGAGTTACTCTTATATCCAAATCACATTAAAGAATTAACAAAGGAAAACAATTATAGACCAGTTTGTCTTAGAAACATAGATGCTAAACAGTTAATAAAATACTTGTAAACTGAGTTGAGGAACATATCAAAAAGATCATCCAACATGATCATGTAGGCTTCATTGCAGTGATGATTCAATATATGAAGATCAGTAAATATAATTTACAATATAAACAAACAGTAAACAAAACACATGATAATCTCATTAAATTCATAAAATGTCTTTGATAAAACCCACCAACCTTTATAAAAAGTCGTGGAGTGGTTAGCAATACAAGAGACATACCTAAACATAGTAAAAACAAAAATCTAGCATAGCTGAAAGAGTCATGGTGGGGGTAGGGTGCATTCAAGTGATTTCTTGACCACAGGATCCCATTGAAATTTCCAGATACCTAGAGTGTTGCTAAGACAAAATCCTGCTCTCTATAATCTGACAAGATGGCCCTTATTGCCAAACACCCTCACAATTCATTGAGCTTGGAGAAATTTAGCAGTTGCCTACATGTAGCCCTCATCCCTATATTTTAATCCCTTTAATTCAGGAAGTTACACTGCAGGATTCTGAAAGAGAACCATGGAAACTCAATCTGTCACAATATATGCTAAGGCAATAGTAGCATAGAACCTCTGATAGTAGCCCACAAATATATGATTTGATTAAGCCCTGTCTACGAGAAAGAATTTACACCTGGCACTGCTTGGGTAATCAATCAACAACCAGAAACTAGATAGGCCAGAGATCTAGGGTAAAAACAAATATTACTGTTCTAAACAAACAATCAATAAAGTGATCCCAAATGATGTTCTGTTACACTCACAGAGTAGTGCTTTATCATCAGAGAGACTTCCTCTGGCAGGTGATGAGAACAGATGAAGAGACCCACAGCCAGACATTATGTGGAGAAAGAATCTAAATTAGAGGTATACATCAATTTCCTCCCCTCAGAGCTCAGGAAATCCAGTGGAAAAAGAAGAAGAAGATATATTGTAAGTGTCATGGGGGATGGAGGACACCAGGTAAACAAAAGCCTCTGAATTAACTGAGCAAGTAGCATATGCATTCATAGAGAATGAAGAAGCAAGCACAGCGACTACATGGGTTTGCACCAGGTCATCAGTGTACATATTATAGCTTCTAGCTTTGTTTGCTTTTTAAATGAGACTTGAGTGAGAACGAGTAGGTCTCTGACCCTTGGGACTGCTCTTGGGATTCTTTTTTCCAGTTGTGTTACTGTGTCCAACTTTGATACGATAGTGTTTTCTTCATCTTATTATACTTTATATTATCAGAGGTGGTTGGGATCTCTTAGAAAACAGGAATTTTCTAATGAGAGACAGAAAGAGGGTGGATTAGGAGGGGATGGAATTGGAGAGGAAATGCTAAGAACAGAGTATAGGAACAGGATGTATAGCATGAGAAAATACCTATTTTCAATTAATGGAGAAAAATAGAAGAAAATAAAACCAAAGAAACAAAGTACAGATGGCTGATTCAGCAAAAGTATAGTAGAAATTAACATAAAACTAGAGAAACTTGTACACTTTCAAACAGAGGAAGCATAATAGTCAAATGATTTTTCTCAAGAAAAATACTAAAAGCCAGGAAAATATGTCTTTTTATCCCTGAGAATAAATAACTACAAATACGATTAAAAATTATATTAGAATTTTTTTTTTAAATTGATGGAGATCTATTGATCTCCAAACATAAGCATTTTAAAAAAGCAATTCATGATGACAAAGATAATATTTCAGAAAGCATTTAAAGAACATCTATCACAAATGAGGATAATAGAGGCAGAATCAAAAGAACTTGAAGAAGAATAAATTTCAGTGTGAGAATTGGCAAAACAAGCAAACAAACAAACAAAAAATAGTAAGTTTCATCTTAACAAACTAGAACATTTCATAGTCAAGGTTAAGAGGTAACAATTGTGAAGTCAACCAAGAAACAAACCAACAATATAATAGGACTTAGCAGTTACATTTTCAAACAACATTCTCTTATTCAAAAACAAAGATTTTTAGGTTGTATTAAAACAACAAATACAGCTCAACTGTTTGTTATAAACAAGAAACTCGTTTCAATTAAAACTAGAAATGATGACTAAATATAAAATAATGAAAACATAACTCTTTAGGCAAAAGAAATTTGAAAAAAAATGAAGATTTACTTTTATGTAATGAAAATGGTCTTAAAGTAAAAACTAGTTAGAATAAAGAATGTTACCACATAATATCCATCGAAAATATGACATGGTTACAAATAGTCACTAAACACTGTTGAATGTAATTTTACAAGTCAAGTATCACTGAACATAAGGAAACAGAATCATTCTGATAAAATGATTTCAATATCCTATTCTCATTAATAGATGGACCATTATAAAATACCCTTAAAAAACACAGCATAAAACTGTACATTTCAATCCACATGAAATGGGATGAGCAGACACTTGCAGACAATAATCACACTAACATTTGCAGAATATACACTATGTTCAGTAGCTTTGCTCTCAAATAAGGAAATAACTTCGTGTTTCTTCTCAGATCACAATGCAAAAGTATACTATTCAAACGTGGAACCTAACATCATGAAATGAAAAATTACTTCCTCACTAAAAACCAAAAAAATGGTGAAAAGTTAATTTCCTAGAATCAAATGAAAATACCACTTGCCAGAACATAAAAGGTGAAACAAAGATGGTTTTGGATTGAAACAAAGCTATGAATGCCTGTACTTGGAAAATAAACAAATACATCTCATTTAATTAACCTAAAGTTATACTCAAATAATTTGTAAAAATATAAAATTGTTGGTTAAATTTAAACATAAATATTACTTAATAAAAATATATCAGCAAAATATAAGCAATACAAAAAAATCTGTAATGAGTCAAAAGAAAAAAAAATATTGATGAATCTACCCAAAGTGACTAATTCAGGGATGACATATTCAGTGTAAATATGATAAATCTGATAAATTTATTTCCAATAATAAAATTCCTAATCTCAATGATTTTCAAACTATTCTATAAATTACAAAGGGGGCTAGCATGGCAAGTTCTGTTCGATGAAATCTAGTCAAGAAGAGATTCTAAGTTAGTTCCAGCAAGTAGAGGTTGCTTCACCAGGTTCTTGAGTACATGATGTATACAGCAATAGGATCTTACATTCAAACTTTAGAGGGATTCAAGACAATAGGCATGATGCCTATGAACCATATCAATGACTAACATGGCAAATAACCATTAGGGTAGCCATACTGGGATGGTGAGTAACAGCTCTCTAATTGAATTTAAAGACCCACTCAACAAGAGAGACACCATGCTGGTATTGGAAACAGAGCTAACTACTCAGTGCTAGTAATTTCCGTGGTGAATTAATGAGAATCTATTGCTAATCCAGTAAAATTCCTAACAACAATATATAGGCACTTGTCCTTACAGTCAAATAAAAGTGTAGGCTTCACTCTCATCAGAAAACTTCTCAATGCATATGGAAAGCATTACAGAAAACGAAAACCAATTGATACTTAGAGTTTTGGATCTAAGTCCCAAATGATATATTACAAAACACTCCACACCTAAGGCTCAATGAACACTGAAGGAGAGTGACTGTTAAGATTGTAAAGACCAGATGATGGGAGCTTTTCCATGAGATTCTATTTTCTAGTAATATCAGAAGCTGCAATCATAAAATCTCACCAGTGTGATTACACAAATGTGAGCTGAACAATGAGTAAAACATGCCAAACTGAAGAGAGAAGGTCAATAGATTTCATTCCTATCCACCAAAAATAACTATAAGAAACTGAAGAAAACTAGGAATGGCAATAGTTAACATTCTCAGGAAATAGTACATCAATGACTGCCCTGTGTCAAATAATCATCCCTGAAAATATACATAGAGGTAGCATTATGTAGTATAACATATATGTATATAAGAACAGTATTTTAAAATATCATGATTGTGAAGGAGAGCAGAGAAAGGTATGAAGGGAAGAAAGGAAAGGAAAAATGTTATGAACAAATTATAATCTCAAAAATTAATTTAGATAATACAAATAAAAGGTTTTCAAGTTAATTTTACAGTATAATTAATAATAATAATAATCTGATGTCAAAACTAGTAAGAACAAAGTGAGAAAATTAATGATCAGTTTGTTTTATGAATACTTATCCATGACTCTTGAATAAAAATTTTGATAAATTTTCTGTCATTCCACTGATGCAAGGTAGATTTAATATGAAAATAAATTAACATAAAATGGAACATAAATAGAATCAAAGATTAAAATCAAATGATTATCTCAATCAATATAAAATGTTCAACATTCTTTCATGAAAAAAATCCCTGAAGAAATTACTAATAGAAAGATTATATTTCAGCATAATAACAAAGGCCATATACAGATCTCTGTTACCAACTTTCTGATTAAGGGAGAAATGTAAAATAACACATTTAAAATCAAAATGAGAAAAGGTGGTTAATTCTGACTGTTATTACAACTATTAATATTCAATATATTGCTTTAATTTGTTAAAGCCATAAGGAAAAATAAACATGTTTATACATTCATAGTTCTAGCACAGGGAACAGTAATAATGCTGGAGATAATTACTCAGCTGGATTTTAAAAATATACCACCTCGTATTAGGTATATTCACATATATATTTAAAAAGAAATTGAACAACATAAGAGAAGCACTGATTATGTTCTTGCACATTAACATGACTGTATATTATTTAGCCATAACAATAAAACTGTATTATCAATTGATGAAGAAATTTTAAATGCATATTTCTAAGTGACACCCACACAAATAAATAGGCTCAGTACTGTAGCATTCCAATTACATTCTGCCAAAGTCAAACTATGAGGACACTGAAAACATTAACTGCTGGAAGTTTGAAGAAAAATGAATGCATAAATATAAGTTATTGGAAATAATATTTTGTTTGGCATTGCATTGGTAGAAGCATGATAGTATTCATTTTAGAAACTACAGGAGCTACAGAACTCTAGGAGACAATCTTAATGTATGCATTTCTAAAGAGAAATCATCAAGATTTGTTCACACCAGAAAGGCAGACCAATTTTGACTAGAGAATATAATTGTGCTTTAAATGTGTTGTGAATAAAAATCTCATTTATGAGGACAAGGGAAATGAGGTTGAAAAGAGAAAGAAAAAATAATTCCTGTGTATGAATGGAGGCTGTAATACCAAAGCAAAATGAAACACATATAAGCACTTTTGTTGATAAAATGGCTCCAAATGGATATAGATCTATTTGCTCTGACACTGCTATGCATGTATATTTAAATTGCACAGTTAAATAAACAGCTGTATGACTGCTATATTTCTCATCCCCAGAGCAGAAATACCTATAAGCAAGGGCCAGAGACTGGAATGACTCATGTGGTAATAGATTAGATTTTGAGACATCAGTAATAACAGTTGCTTCATTTACTGCCGACACAGATATTTGCTGATACAAATATTGATTTATATATCTATCTATACACTTCAGGATGTGTGCATGTATTTTCTTGTTCCTCCAGTTAAAAGACTAGAAAAAAATACTCTCAGTGTTCATGAGCAAATTTGTTACCCAGATCTTACTTTGTAATATCATTCTTCATTAAATGTAACCAGATCTCCTTGGAGAAATAAATGGTAGATTGTAAAACTGAGAAAATAAATTCAGAACTGGAAGAATTGAGAGGTGATAGAAACCAAATAATTTTTGAATGCACAAATATATTCATATGCACACAATTATATGTGCACATATACACACACATATATGCACATAAGCATTTACATATATACAACACACAGAGAGACAAAATGGGCATACATCAATCTAAGCAACAGAGATTAGCTGAAAACCAAAGCTGTATAATCTAAGTAAAAAATAAAGTATTGCCAGATTATAAGCTATATATATATATAAAAAATACACAATCTTTACTTATTTACTAATAATGAAGGATTAATAGATAGATGGAAAAAGACAAACATCTTGTAAAGAATTCCCAAATAGATCTGACTCCTTAAATATGGTGTGTGTTTATGGACTTCCTTTTGATGAGTACCCTATGAAAATCAGGGTAATAAAGAGCAATGATACTGTAGGGAAACCTGACTATATTACTTCTGTCAAATAATCAGCATCAGCATCATCCTGGATAGTTCTAGTGATAAATCTTGTTGAAATGTATACCCATATAATGATGTACTAAAAAAGCACTTTATCTCTGTGATCTCCTTATAAATTCTAAAACCAAACCTACTCATGAAAAAAAAATCAATTGTTTTCCTTATATAGACACTGGACAAAAATAACTTGACAGTGTACTTCAGAGGCAGCCAAAATATAGGTAATTCTGGAAAATAATCATAGACTATAGAAACCTAGGGAACATAACATTCTGGAAAAATAAAAAGCGTAAAATTGTGACAAACAGATTATATTATTATTATGCTGCAGATTATAAACAGATTATATTAATAATTATGCTCAAATATTGACTCATTAACTGAGAAAACTATGCTGTCTTCCTCTTTGGTGCTGAGGGGTTTGGAACTGTGTATGGTAGAGACAATATGGAATATTATCTGTTGGATTTTTATATAAATACAAAATTATTTAAAATTTTCTTAAATACATAATACATCAATAACATATTAATTTGATTGCACCAGTCCTTAGAAATTTTGTGAGTTACTTTGTAAAAACTGTCTAGACACAATAGCATTCAGTGAATCAAGTGCTAGTCACAATTATTTAATATTCTCCACACACAGCAAAGAACACTGTTCATGTAAGATACGAGATGTATTTTTTCTTCAAGGCATCTCCTGTAACAAGCACATCTTGACTATATACATCAGTAATTACTTGGTGAATGCATCGATTCTCATGGACTAAATATTGCATTGCTTTAGGAAATCAACAAATGTACAGTAAAAGCCTAGATCAACCCTACAACTGAAATGGATCTCTACCAGTAAACTTAAAAGACATATATATTTTAGCATGTTCAAATGTAGGTATTCCTTCACAGAAAGATAGTCTTCTTTATTTACTACAAAGCCAGACTACTATTTGCATAGGCTTGAAAAATTCAGTTTACATTATTTTTCTTTGTTTGAACTGCTTTATTAATAAGTTCCATTGGTTTCTATTTTTTTATTGGATATTTTATTTATTTACATTTCAAATGTTATACCCTTTTCTGGTTATCCCTTTGGAAACTCCTTATCCAATCTCCCTCTTCTGTGTCTGGGAGGATGCTCCCCCACCTACCTACCCACTCCCCCCTCCCCACCCTAGCATTCCCCTACACTGGAGCATTAGACCTTCACAGGACCAAGGGCCTCTCCTCCCACTGATGTCCGAAAAGGCCATCCTCTGTTATATATGCTGCTGGAGCCATGGGTTGCTCCATGTGTACTCTTTGGTTGGTGGTTTAGTCCCTGGGAACTCTGAGGAGTCTGGTTGATATAGTTGTTCTCCCTATGGGGTTGCAAACCCCTTCAGCTCCTTCAGTCCTTTCTCTAACTCCTCCATTGGGGACCCTGTGATCAGTCTCATGGTTGCCATGGTTGGCTGTGTGCATCCTCACCTATGTTAGTCAGGCTCTCGCAGAGCCTCTCAGGAGACAGCTACATCAGGCTCCTGTCAGCAAGTACTTCTTAGCATCTGCCATAGTGTCTGGGTTTGGTGTCTGTATATGGAATAAATTCCCAGGTGGGTCAGTCTCTATATAGCCTTTCCTTCATTCTCTGCTCCACAGTTAACAGAATCACACTACTTCATTTTTAAAAGGGTTATTTTGGTTTATATTTTATTTAATATGAATGATTTGCTGGTATGTATGAATGAATACCATATGACCATGTGCATAGCTGGTGCTGGAAAGATCAAAAGAATGTATCTGATTAGTTCTGAGCCAAAACAGGGTTTCTAAGACTAGAACCCAGGTGTTCAGAGAAAAGACAATGCTCTTAAATGCCTACTCATCTCTCCAGCCAATTTCACCAACACTTTATTGCCATTTTCTAGCTTAATGTGTGTTGCTTATATTTTGGAAAATATTTTTTACTATTTTTCTTGCATTTTTCTTTGATATGCCTATGCATGAATAAAGTTAATCCTTTTTGAATAAAATAAATATCTGATGTATTACTTTTACTTAAAGCCAACTTATAGTCATGCCACTAAATGTACTGACTCTTTCTTACTCCAAGGGACTATCAATGCAAGTTTTGCACAATATGAGTCCCTGTTTGACAACCAATACAGTAACAAAAAAAAAAAATAGTTCATATTGTAACTCATGAGACTCCCCTACTGAATTATATTCATCACAATTTTTCAGTTTTCTTCCCTTTCAATCCTGAAAACAACAAACACTCTTCCATCTCTGTCTTTTACAGTTTCCCTCTGTACATATCTTGGAATGTATTGACAGGCTAATACTCCATAACCTATTTGAGGCCTTTGCTCAAAACTCATCTTACATTGATGATTTCCATGTTTCCTTTAAGATTTTAGCAATGTCATAGACCATCTCAAGTCCTTTTTCACAGGCAGCATGGCTCTTCCTCAAATAACAGACTGATTTTTTTCTTATTACCGATTTTTTGATCTGTCCTAAGCAGAATGCTGAGTGCATAGAGAGGCATTTCATAGTGTTGATCTTTTGTATCTTCCCACTTGGAACAGTTACACACCTTTTTCAAAATGTTAACAACCAATACCTGTTGGAAAGACTGCTCAACATAATCTTCTAAATTTTTCTTTCAAATGTTAAATAGCGGTATTTCATTCCAGTTAAACTAAAATTCACAAAAGCTAAATGAACCAACTAAGAAATTATAATTTAAAAATAAGTTATATTTTCTTATTGAAACCTCTTGAATTTCAAATTGTTTATTCTATAAATCTACTTCATTCTACTGTATGGACAATGAATAATACCTCATATCCCTAATATTTATGAACTCCACATCTTTTAAACATTATTAAATTATAACATTATTAAATTTAGGTGTTCAGTAATACTCTTACATTCAAATATATGAAAAGAAATGGAGTTGTCACAATTTTGATTTCAAGGTCCTGTAAGTCTAAGAAAAACAGTAATCTTCAGAGGCTGGGTGTCTGTGACATCCTTTCCCAGAGCCACAGATATTTTCTACAGTTTAGTCTGTGGTAAGAATGACTTTTATAAAGAAGAACTAGATTACAACATTTTGATTTGCTATTTTGCAGTGAACACTTCATTTGCAATAAAAAAAAAACCTTTCAACTACAGATAGCTAGCTAGGAGGTAAGAGGATTAACCTTACCTATCTCCTTGCAAATGATCAAGTCCAAGTGGATCAAAGACCTCCACATAAAACCAGATACACTGACTCTAATAGAAGAGAAAGTGGGGAAGAGCCTCAAGTATGTGGCACTGGGGAAAACTTTCTGAACAGAACACCAATGGCTTATGGTTTAAGATCAACAATCAATGGGACCTCATAAAATTGAAAAGCTTCTTAAAGCAAAGAACATTGTTAATAGGACAAAACAACAACCAAAAGATTGGGAAAAGATCTTTACCAATCCTACATCCGATAGAGGACTAATGTCCAAAATATACAAAGACCTCAAAAAGGTAGACTTCAGATAACCAAATAACCCTATTAAAAAGTGGAGTAAATAGAGAATTCTTCACTGAAGAATCTCGAATGGCTGAGAAACACCTAAAGAAATGTTCAACATCCTTAGTCATCAAGGAAATGCATATCAAAACAGACCTCACACCAGTCAGAATGGCTAAGACCAAAAACTCAGGTGACAGCAGATGCTGGCAAGGATGTGGGTGAAAGAGAAACACTCCTCCATTGTTGGTGGGATTGCAAGCTAGTTCAACCACTTTGGAAATCAATCTGGTGGTTCTTCAGAAAATTGGACATAGTATTACCTGAGGACCCTGCTATACCACTCCTGAGCATATACCCAAAATATGCTCCAACATATAACAAGGACACGTGTTCTACTATGTTCATTGCTACCTTATTTATAATAGCCAGAAGCTGGAAACAACTCGGATGTCCCTCAACAGAAGAATGGATACAGAAAATGTGGTACATATACACAGTGGAATACTACGCAATTAAAAACTATGACTTCATGAAATTCACAGGCAAAGGGATGGAACTAGAAAATATCATCCTCAGTAAGGTAACCCAGCCACAAGAGAACATACACTGTATGTACTCACTAATAATTGGATACCAACTCAAAAGCCCACAGTGCGTATGATACAACCTACAGATCATATGGAGCATAGAAGGAAGGAAGATAAGGGGTGGATGCTTCAGCCGTGAATGGTGGGGGAATAGGATGATTGTGGGGAGATGGAAGGAAAGGGAGATAAGAGAAAGAGAAAGGTGGAGGAGGGAATAAGGGTGGCAGTATCCGAATTTGGAGATGTAAGAGAGGTACAGAGGGTCAGGAAATAAAATAAAAATAGGTAGCAGGGGTATGAGGAACTGGGGATAGCCACTGGGGAGTCCCAGACACCAGAGAAATGTGAGGCTTACAGGACCAAATAGGATTGACCTTAGCTGTAATCCACAGATAAGGGGGAAATAGAACTTGTGAAGACTACATCCAGTAGATAAGTATGGTCCCTAGTCAAAGGATGGGTCCACCCACCCATCTCAAAATTTCTTTTTTACCCAGAAATGTTCCTTTCCAATGGAAGAACAGGGACAAAAAATGGAACAGAGACTGAAAGAAGGGCCAACCGGGGGATGGCCCCACCTGGGGAATACATCAGGTCTGCAGACACCAACCCCAACATTGTTGCTATGGTCAAGAGGCACTTGCAGAGAGGAACCAATCGAGTGTGGCATTTCCTGGGGAGGTCAGGACAGCCACTGACCAAAGCAGATGCAGATGCTTGGAGCCAACCATCAGGCAGAACTCAGGGAACCTGGTGGAGGAGCTGGGAAAAGGACTGGAGGAGCTGAAGGGGATAGCAACCCCATTGGAAGAACAACATAGGCTGGTCTGACCACCCAGTGCTCCCCGAGATTAGACCACCAACAAAGGAGTGTACCTAAAGGGATCTTTGGCTCAGATACATATGTAGCAAAGGAAGGCCTTGCCAGACAGCAACGGGAGGGGAGGTCCTTGGTGATGGGGAGGTTTTATGCCCCAGAGTAGGGGGATGCTGGAGTTGTGGTGGGGGAGACTGTGGGTGGGGGCGGGTACTCATACAGGCAAAAGGGAGAGGGGAAGACAGATGTGGGATGGGGGGCTGGTGGAGGGATAACCGGGAAGTGGGATATCATGGGATGAGGGGGGTTGGGGGTTGGTGGAGGGGATAACTGGGAAGTGGGATATCATTTGAGGTTAAACAAATGGAAAGATTAATATTAATAAAAGACAAAAATAAAAATCAATGATGTGCTTGCCTGAGCAAGTATATCAGATAGAAATATAATGAAGCATATATAGAAATGAAAACCAACGGAAGTGCAAAATTACTGTTCTATCCTGACCTAGATAATACCCATGAGTGATACTTAAAAAAAGAAAAAAAAATGAACTTCAAGTTGAACTTAGCAGATAGATAATTCCTGTTTAAATCACAGGTGAATGACTCAGCTCTACAAACATACAAGCAGTGCAAAGTTAGGCTGAGAAATTAGGGCCAAAAATCCCCAAAAATTCGTGAGCTGAGAAAGTCTCTATATCTTTGCCATAATCATTTGTCATCAAATTTTATGCTATAGCTCTAAGAAATGGTGTGGAATTGTTTATTAATAATAGAAATAAAACTACATAAGAAGGTTTATAAGAATTCTATCCATTAATTTTGTGAATTTGAAATTATAAAATATTACATCATTTCCTTCTTTTCTTTCTTCCCTCCAAAATTAATTCCTATACAACCCTCCTTGTCATCTTTTAAATTCACTGCCTTGGTTTTTCCTTGAATATATATTAAAATATATTTAATATACAGATATTAATACACATTAATATACTATATATAAAATATTATATAATATATATTAAAAACAATGAATGTCAAGGCCAAGTTGGTACATAGATGAACATGACAAACTCAGATGAAAATCTGACACATGATAAAAAGATTCTTGAACACATATATGTAACAGGCTCAGCCTGTGGCTGTATAATATTACTTGTATACACATTTTCAGGGGTGACCATTTGGTACTGAATATCTATTGGTGTGCTCTTGACTAATGAAGAATTTGTTCTACTCTCAACATTCCTTAGTTGCCTCTAGTTCCCTGAGGGTTCTTTATGTAGAGTTAAGGCCTCCTGGGATTTTCTCTTCCAAATTAACATGTCTACAGGCTCCATCATTGTTCAGTTCATTTTTAGGCAACATTGTTGGTGAGACTTTATGGATGTAGCTTCTGAATTCGTTGTAACTGTTCTTTACAAATTAAAATAAATAAAACATGTACATAATTGTTGTAGATAATTTCTTATGGTTTGCCTTTCTTAATTTTGTGATGGTATATATGAAGGAGTACTTTTACCACCCTAATTGCATTATTGTGTGATTGCTATTGTTCACTGTAATTTTACACTCTAATCTGAGGAAGGATTATAACATGTAATCATAATTATCTACCCCATACCTTTGTGGAAAAATGTTTACCTTTAAATCAAAATTGCCTTAGATAGATCTCTATGCAGAGAGTTTTACAGAATTTTCTAGCACATTTCATTATTATGCCTTTGTTGTATATATGTCACATGTCATTCCATATGTCAGTTTATCTTGTTAAGCTAACTTGTATTAATGGTGATTTTATTTCACATTTTTAGTATTTTCTACAAATACTATTATTCCATCTATGAATAATGACTATTTCCATCTAGATATTGTGTACCATTTTTCTTGTCTCTAGGAAAATGAGTGAAGGATTTGTGAGTATATATCCTCCCCTTACCAAAGTTGCAGAAAAAATACAACTTTCCTTAGCTCAAACCTGTCACATAAGTGTCTGGTACTCACAGGTTTTGGTAGTTTACTATATTAGATTCAAATTTTCCCCTTTTCAAACATACTTGGAGGTTCTCTTCATGAACAGGAGTGAGATGCTGTCATATATTTTTCAGTTACTCTCATAAGTAAGTGCTTATTTTAACTTTTTTCCATAAACATATTTTTCTCAAAAGTTTTGCTAAATGAAGCAAAACAGATAAGAAAGACTTAAAAGTTGACTTACAGAAGTGACCTGAAAATAAAATTTCCATATATGTGTTTGACAAGTGTTATTTTCTCAAGATCATTTCATAGAATATTAAACGTTCAGACTAAATATACTCTTCTTTCCTTTATTCCACAAAGAATTAATGTATTATGCCATGTATATTATTAGAAACTACTGAGTCATTTTGAGATTAGAAAGTATATTATTTTCCCATAAATTTTGTTGAATATCAGTTTACTGAGCCTAATACTCCTGAAAATTACCTGTATGTAGCAATAATTGAATGGTTAATTCTTTTGTCATTAAATAGTTAGTCATATGTATAAAGGTGGAACTGTGCCATTATTTCCTGTCACGTTCAGTTAAATCATCAATGACATTTTCAAGCACTGTGCAAGTGATATGTCATCATCTAATGCTAAAGACAGAGTAACAGAAGATCCCAATGTAAAAACGAGAGAATTGAAGTCACCTGATTTATTTAGTGAATAAAACAGGACAAGTTCTGGAACAGCCCAGTATTTCTGAAGGAAAAATCATTTCACACAGGATTGAACTTAGATCAGAGCAATTCAGTATAGGTAAGAAAAAAAGTGAATCAGATAAATTGCTGAGCATCTCTAGAGAGGAGATAAGCACCACAGAGTGTCTACTTCTGAGAGAAGAATATTGGGGTGAGAAGGTCACAGTGATCAAGCTCCACCAGGTGATTGACTATTAAATCCAGTAACCTCTGCAGTTTTTTTTAAACAACTTCTCAAGTCTCCATTAAGGAAATGTCTCAAGGGAAAGAGATTAAAAAAAAAAAAAAAAAAAAAAACACATGGAAACCAAATGGATATAAAAGCAACTGCAGGAATAAACCCCAGATACAAATTAATCTAAAAGTAAAGATGGCTACAGAATATAAGGGAGTAGTGTTCTGATAAGCTCACTCCAATTCCAGACAAAGGAACTGCATCTATGCTGTAGCCCCAGGTAGCTTTAGACAATGTATTCTGAGGCACCATAGCACTCTGGACAACATGAGAATAGCAAACTGTATACACAGTCATGAAATTTACAAACACGTATCTATAAAAAAGTCCAATTCATCAAACACTAAGAAATTAGCAGTAATAATTAGTAATGCAACAAAAGAATTATAACAATGCATTGTAATAAATCATTGTATGTGTGTGATCTTTCAAAAAAATTCTTATTAATCTATACTCAACTTTCTTCTTGTCCTTGTCATATCCAATGGCCAAATAACTAGTGAAAATTGGTGTGATTATTGTTACATGAATACAGACAGACATTGTGCAGAACAGACATGGAATAAAGTCAGTATTTTGGGGGATGGGATAGAAAATCTGGGTTTTCATGATGTTATTTTTCATGAAAAATTTAAACATGCATTATTTTTTGAAATTTCATGTAATATTTTCAGAAAAAGGTGTATTTTTCTCCTAGAGAGTTTCAGCTGAAACCCATGACTCACAGTTTTGTGAGGGAGTTATTTGAGGAGGTCTCTAATGCAGGATTATCTTGATCAGATTATCATGTGGCAATGACTGTGGTGTATTTTTATGTGTGTATACATATATATATATATATATATATATATATATATATATATATATATATGTATATATATATGTGTGTGTGTGTATGTGTGTGTGTGTAATTACATATATATTTATTTTTG